>CACRXK020013869.1:0-13594 GCA_902702795.2 Paramuricea clavata
GTCGTAGTTTCTCCTGATGAAGTGTTTGATATATCGCGTGATATCCTGCGACTGCGGCCAAACACTCGGCACAGTTGCTCGTGCAGGAGCATTTCATATACGTGGGGCATAGCGCACACGGTGTTTGAGACATGTTTGGTTAGATTGTTTTTGTCCGAGTAAATTAATACTTGTATTGCCGGAAGTTTTAAAAATTACAGAATTACCATATAGGGTATGATGGCATTCAGAGGAAAATATTATGCTTGGTTGGCAGATTGTGTAGCGGGTAAGGGTTGAATTAAGGTTTTTTTAATTTTGTGAGTTTTTTGGGGAAAAAGAGTTTGTGTTTTTTTTTTTTTTTCATTTGCAGCAATGAATTTGTCCAAAAAAGTTGTCTACCATTCGGAAGTGTATTGTAAATGCGCAGTGTGTAAATCGCGGGACGGTAAAAATGAAGGACGTTGGGAATGTTTACGGTTAGAGTGTGGGTGTGAAAAAAAAGTGATTTTTGTTGTGAAACGTGTACGTCCCGATTCGAACGAAATGATGTTGACCTATGAATGCGGTACCGATGAATGTGGTTTTAAAATTGCTGCACATGATGCAAATTGCAAACCATATGTTGCCATTGTACAAATTATCGCACCGTATTTATTTTGGCACACGCGTGAAAAGTGTGGATGTGATGAGTACACGAAACTTGCCGTGGAACGTGTGACAGCCGGTAAAGATGTTAGTGATCCAACAAAGGAACGTAGCATACAATTAAAGAATGAAATTCAACCTATTTATTTGTGTGCTATGCAAAAATGCACTTATCGTAAATCTATCCCTCAAATTGTTTCACACCATTTACGATGTGTTTGCAATAAACCCATGATCTACCTTGCAGAGAAAGAAATTTATTGTTGTGCCGAGCTTGACGGGGGGTGTGGTTCGTGCTTTCACGAGTTTGACACGTTGACTTATGTGTGTACTGAGCTTGCTCGTGAGGGGTGTATTGATTCGCCATGGTGTACAATACCGAGGGTTGCAAAGACAATTTGTGGACAAAAAGGCATATTAAAGTATCGTCTTTTTGAAAATTTTAATTTTCACGGTGAACTAATTTATGAATGTAGAAATGATGACACTTGTACAGAAGTATTGCGTGATATTAATATACCCGCTGTGTTTTTTAATGGTGAAGAGATTTAATTTGTAAATTATTTGTACAATAAATAAAAGTTATTTATAACCCTTTTTTTTGTATGGTGTGTCCCCACTTAAAATACCAAAAATACCGCCTTTTTGGGTTCTTCGTTGAATCCAATAGGGTGGGTTTCTTGCAAATATCCCACCGGGTAGATTGTGTGCACCCCATTCTCCTTTAACGATACCACCTGTAAAATTTAATACATTGATTTACCCCACATTTTTTTATGAGCACCATCCATGTGGTTTTTAAGACGTTGTTCTGCTTGTGGGTTGCTTTTTCCCGAAAGGCGCCCCACGCCAATGGCCATGTTAGTCATTAGTTTTGAGAAAAACCCACCTGAAAGGGAAAGTAATTTTTTTTTTACCAGAAGGCGTTTTTGACTCTTTTATGCATGTAGCCACCTTTTTGGTTTTTCTTAGATTCAGTTGGGTGTTTATGTTTACCATAATGATCTAGTATACCCGTGTTTATAGAATCTGTTAGAAACCCACCTCGTTGCCGATACCGTTTTTGTATGCGACCCTGTGGGGGTGGTGCTCTGTATTGGGGTGGTGGTGCTCTGTAATATTGGGGGGGTGGGGGTCTGCGGCGTCGCTGTGGCGCACGTCTTCTCCTACCCCCACCACCAAAGAGTTGACCTAAAAAGGAAAAAGGCAAAAAAAACCCATCTTGTTTTTTAGCACGTTGCTGTCTTTTACCCCTGAAGTTACCACCTTTTTGTTTCTTACCCATGTTGAAAATGATAAGTTTTTGTAGTCTACACGTGTTATTTAAGAATTTCTAAAAAAAAAGTTATCAGGTTTTTAATTCTTGAATTTAATTTAGTGTTATCTAATGTGATATTTTTTAAAAAATGGGGACCATAATATCACAGGGCCACTTTTACAAGTATGTTGTATTGTTTGAAAGATTATTAACTCATTGTGACAATGACACGTTTACATTTTTGCTGATTTATAAACGAAGACAAGCGTTCGTAGTGTATGTGGATTTAAATACACTTTCGTTTACTCTAACAAGACGTGGAAGGGAAATACAGTATGGATTAACCGAAGCTCTTGTGTCAAGTTATATTCGTGATTTTATGCGTTTATGTTCTTCCGTTTTTGTCAATTTTTACGCAACATTTTACCCTACAGACGAGATACATCATTACTTAATTAGAAGTCAAAGTATTGTTATTAAAGATTGGAGTATTTGGGACGCTTTCTTTGCGAAACCTTATATTGGTGGGGTCTGGAAGCGCCGTATGGTCAGCAATTAACGTGGTTGAAATATAAACGTGAATATGCCGTTGTTTACTAAAATTTTACAAGTTCATCATCAAAAGCGTGAAATAACATTTGTAACTGACGGTGAATTTAAAATATTAAAATACACTTTGGGTTTACAGCGTTATTTTGCGAAGGGGCGTAAACAGTATTTTATTTTTCATGCTAATTATGTGGACGTACCTACCGTACATTTTTATGAAACTGTAGTTGTAGAACAAATTGATAAACAAACCGTTAAAGTGAGATATGAATTAGGTAGTCGAATGTTTAAGGGTTTTTTAGAGTATTTTATTCGTTTATGTGTTGAAAGATTGTTAAATTATGAAGAATTGTGTAATAGAGTAACTATAGAAACGTGTACGTATGTGGAAAAGTCAGTGTTGCATTTTTATAATCATATAAATGAGTTAAGCAGCAGTTGTATACAGATGGAAAAATATGTCAATATATCGTCCTGATGATGGGGATATGCGTGATGGGTTTACTTTTTACTGTAGAGGGATTTTTCACATATGTAAGGGTGTATTAAAATTTACTCGTGACGGAGATAATTTTATATTTACGTACGAAGGGGTTTATTCATCCCTACGTATGCGTATAAGACGCAACTTGTGTGGAATGTTGTCTGTATTAAGTTTTGATAATGGTAATCATATTTTACGTGCTGTGGTTGTATCAATACGCGAGTATGTGTTGGAAAAACAATCTCTGTCAACACATGCAGAGATATGGACGCTGCTAAAAACACATTATTTAAAGTACAGTATTTATCTGCACGATTGTGTTTACGAGCTGATATTACTTTTTTATCACAATATAACATCTTTAAATGGGTTTGAGGGTTTAACAAGTCGACTGTGTAATCATCACTTAATGTTTTGGTTATAAGCAAGTGTTAGGGTACGCTGTTCATTTACGTCATGTTTTACACTACAAACAGCTGGTATGGTTATTATAAATTTCATAGTGACCTTTTATTTGACGAGTTTATGGCACGTATTGATTGTATGGTTGCAAATTTTCCAGCTAACGTGTACGATATACTGCGTCAAGAATTTGACAATACGTGTTTAGTGGATATAATGTATGCGTTGTTGAGTGTCTTTAATATTAAAAACAGTATACGTCATCGGATATACTACATCGCGTTGTCATATTTTATCAATACAGTATATGGTGGGCTTATGTTTTCGGAAACGAGTAAAAAATATTTTTTTCTACATAAAATTAGCGAAATTGTACAGGAAGTTGTGGACGATATACAGGGGTCTATCGCAAAGTATTACCTTATAGGGTTTGCAGTTATTTGTGCGTGTGGTGTGTTTGCGTATAAATGTTGGTCCACATGCAATTGATTCTCATCTGTCACACCGCTTAAAAACGATGGCACAACAACAGTTAGGTAAAAAATCTGTGGAAATTTATAGTAGACGTTTTGCTTTAGAGCAACGGGTACTAGCACAATATGCTGATAAAAGTATTAAAATTGTTTGGTTTGAAAGGGGTAGCAGCGGTGGAAAATGTTTTCTCGCTAAAGCTCAACCAACAACAAATATCGGCAAAGCACTGTACAAATCTGCAGTTCAGTTGTCGCCCGACGATATGTTAAGAGTTTGCGAATGTCTCGACAAAGCGAATCGTACGGGTACAAATTATTTTCAGATTTCCGAAAGCACCGATTGGAAGGGTGACCTATTACGTTTGGTACTCAAAGACAGCGAGTATCAAGGTCTTCTGTTATGTTATCACAAAGCTGTGGGGGAAGATCTTGAAATGGCGTGTGATAGCGACGAAACTTCAGAAGATCTAGATCCAGACCCTGTGGAAAAGATAGCAAGCGAAGACCTCGTAACAAATCTTAAATGGAACGAGTGCTTTGAAAAATTTTACATATCCAAAAAAGATAATTGGAATTACCTTGCAAGTCAACTGCGAGAGTTTTGTGTTGACGTAAGCAACGTACATCGTGTTGATCAAGAGTCTCGATTACCTACCTCCTCAGCAGAACCTGTGAAATCTGGTGTGGAACAAATTCCCTTGTCTGGAGTGGCTGATGATAAAACTAAAAATACAGTTTTACCAAAACCCAAACGTAAACGTATTAAAGAGGTAAGATTCGAAGAGGCTGTATCACATCTACTAAGTTATATGTATTTCTACAATTTATCATCGTCAGAAGTATGGGGCAAATACGGTGTTGAAATAAATAAAATGCTACCGTATGATTATGCGCTTATGATTCGCGTGGGCGATGCTGAATTAAAAAGGATGAGTGAGCTGTTGAACAAGGAGGAACACAAAAATAAATTACATAAATATAATAGCTCTCAAGAAAGTGCTAGTATTGTAACATGGGATTAATTTTTTTTCTATAGTACTCAACTAAACCCATAGCAGTGTTATTCCAGTATATGCTTAAGACAAAGTTAGACGCAAAAGAGACGGTGTTTTATTATCATGAAGAGTTAAATAAAGAATGTGTATACGATTATATAGGGTTAATAAAATCTGTAAATTTTCCTTTAATTGAACAACGAATATTAAATCGATTGAAGGAAGGGTATAAAGTGTGATACTTAGTTGGTTTTTTTATTATTCATTTTTCAGTAATGATGAGCAAGAGAAAAAAACCCGTGAAATTTATTGCTGATGAACTTATTAAAAAAGCGTCTCGCTTATTAAAAGGTGAAAAACTTACTAAAGAACAATTAGATGCGTATTCATTGCATGCAAAAAGACGTCATAAATATAAACGATTAAAAATTTATGTAAATAAACCTAATGCACAATGGAGTATTGATTTAGCTGATTTAAATAACTTGTCTGGATACAACAATCAATATCGTTATATTCTTGTCTGTGTTGATGTGTATACGCGTTATGTGTTTGTGAAATTACTAAAGAAGTAAACTGCAAATAATGTTGGTAAAAAATTTGAGGAAATTCTTTTGGAAAATAAGACCCGACCTTTAAAAGTACAATGTGACGAGGGTAGCGAATTTTCAATGATTAAACGTAAACTTGCGCCGAAATATAATTTCACAGTGTTGCATACGTTCAACCGCGAAACGAAAGCCGTGCATGCGGAACGATTTATTCAAACATTGAAACAAATGATTATGAGTATGTTGACCACATTAGATCTAGGTCACCGATACATTAATTATTTACCCTTGATTCTGGAACGTTACAATGAATCTCCACATCGAAGTCTATTTGGTCAATCCCCAAAAGATCTATATATTAAAGGGAAAAAACTAAATGAATTTCGTCTTTTAAAAAGTAGGTTGAACGGTTCAAAACCTACACGGGGTTTATTACGTGTAGGTGCGACCGTTCGTATATCGCGTATAAAAAATAATGTTTTTGAAAAATCCAGTTTACAACGTTGGGTGCGTGAAACATTCCGTGTAAAAAAAGTGTTTATTACAGACCCTGTAACGTACGAATTAGCGGACAGTAACGGTGAAAAAATTCAGGGTATTTTTTATCGTGAAGAACTACAACCAACATGAATATACAAATTATGAGCAACGCACGAAATGATGTGGGACGTGAAAATTTCAATAATATTTTTACAATGTCTCTTCCCGAGATGATTGATGCCGAAAATAGCCGTAAACATATACGCGTTGTGAATGTAAATTATCCTCAGACAATCGAAAATGTAAAAGAAAAAAAATGTGGTATACGTTTGCGTTATTACTTTCAAGGGTTTCGCGGTGGATCCGAACGTCTACATTATCAGACACATATGATGTATTTACCTGCTGGTCATTATAGTGTAAAGGAAATGTTAAAAGTTCTAAATATGTATGTGGAGGAGTACGATGTGACATTTGTACTACAACGAGGTGGTCGTGTCGGTGTTCAGTTTTATCCCAATCTAACATACGTGCGTAATTTATCGGTAGGGGGTGACGGTATGACTTATAGCAATCAAATGGTGTCTAGTACACATAAGGCCACAATAACGGGTTTCGAAATAGTAATGACCGATCATTTGACATATATGTTGGGTTTGACTGAATGGGTCGTGCACCCTGTGGTACAGGAAGCTATTGACATAGGTGCTTATGGAAAAACATACCCGATGATGTTCATATTAATGGCTGCTAAATTGCCCGAACATTATACGTTTTATGGGAAATTTTTACCTGATATCAGCAATGGAATAACGGAATTTTTTATTTACTGCGACGAAGTAGAACAATGTACCGTCGGCGATGTTAAAGCTAGACTTTTAGCTATTGTACCTATTAATGTACGTGGAAGCTCAGGGAAGTGCTTCATTGTGTAGTTATAACCCACCGGCTGTGTCTAGAGCTATGATTAAATCCAAAATTTTACATTTAAATATAGGTATATACGACAAGACCAACACACTTATACCCTTTTCGGCGGGAACTGTTTCGATCGAGTGTGTAGTGGAATAATGCTTCGTTTAGAACTAACGGTGCAAAATCATGAATTAATTCCCACATCGTACATATTGCAAGGTGTAGTAAAGTATGAAATAATAAAGAAAAAAAGATTTTACAATGTATCCTTCTGCAAAGCCAATTTTTCTCCAGGTTGGATAGAGTGTCATATACATTATGCTAGAAAATTAAATATTGGTCAAAGTGAGGACGACGATATACGCACAGTACTCGTGGGGCGAGGTGGTGAATTTCATCACGGTGCAAATTTGTTTGATGATGGTATATTAAAACGAGACCATCAATACATGTGTCACACATCTCACGCGTTGCTACAAATACGAGAAGGAAACATCGCTGATAAAGAGTATAATTTAAAAAAAAAAGGAAATCCCAAATTTTTTATTTTTACAAAATATAGACGAATTAAAAGAAACAGTTTATTTTCATTTATTATGGTCCGATTTAACATCGTCATCATTGACGAATAACAACGGTAAAAAGGTTGTAATACATTTAAATATTTTTGAAGACGCTGAATAAAAAAGAGTGATTTTACTTTACACTGTTCACTGACTATTTGTGTGTGTGTGTGTGTGTGTGTGTGTGTGTGTGTGTGTGTGTGTGTGTGTGTGTGTACAATGGAAAAAAGTGACTATTTACGTTTATTATCAGGTGAAGGACAACGTTATAAAAACAGTAATATATATATATATATGTTACCCGGTGGCTGTGCAAAAAGTACCGAAGAGCGTGCATTAAAACAAATCGCACCACCACCTCAATTAAACCCCATTTATAATACAACAAGCGTACGACCTGGTAAAATACCGCGAGTAGAACAACCACAACAACAACAACAACAACAACAACAACAACAACAACAACAACAACAACAACAACAACAAAAACGAGGACGTAAACTATATATTTTTTTATCTACGTATACACAGTAGATAAAAAAGTGCTTCAACGCATTTTGAATGGGTCGTCGTAAACGTCGTTGTCGTGTCAAGAAAGGGCGTGTTCAAAAGAAATTCGGTGCGCGTGTTCAAATGGTTAGAAACTACCCTAGACAAAAGGGTGGTGCCATAGGTGCAGGAATCGCAATTGGAATGATGGCACCTATGTTATTAGGAACATTAGGGAAAATATTAAAAGTAAATATTGGTAAATAAAATATTTCAATAAAAATACTTTTAATTCTAACAGTTTTGTCTTAGTTGTTTTTCTTAATAGTACGTTTTTGACGTGTAGTGTTTTATTCGTAACTGCATCACAATGAGTAAACGTGCACGTGAAGAAAATGAGTTGCGTGTGGAAAAACATGACAGTGGGTTTATGGGCCCGCTGGCTATGTTTGCAACATTTCCACACAATGCTACATTTGAAGAAAGTCGTGAAGTTAAAATTAACGCTTCACCCGTAAATGCAGACGCTGATGTTTATACGTTTGTACATCATAATCAACCCTATGGTATATTGCGTACAGAAGATGCAACGATTCGTGCAAAAATGAGATTTAGAAATGTAGCCGGACCTCATGCCGTGCCGGCTGCTGGTCAAATTATTGCACCTTTACCGCTACCCCTTAGATTGGGTTGGAAATCAAAAGAGGTCCATGTAAATGGTGATCTAATTCAACCTATTACAGCCTATGAATCTGAGTTGAATTATGTAAATTATCTTCTTACTCGGGTACCCTCGGGTTATAATGGTTTTGAAAAAGTATGCCTGGGTTATCTCGACACACCGGGTCATATGGATGATCGTACACGAATCGATAGTTATACAGAAGCCACATGTGTCAACAAAGGTGCAGGTAGACGGGGTACACTATTTGACAATGGTGCAGAAAATTATGTCATTGATGATATTGATCTACTAGGTCATAATCGTCGTTACCTACCTTCTTCAATGGAAATAAAAGTTGTACTAACACGGTTAGAAAAAGTGAAATATATCTTTGGTACGACTGCAGATGCTCAAGCTGCTAAAATGGAATTGCATGATCTACATGTACACATTCCTGTGTTCAAACCCGTAGCACAGCTGGCTGAAGCTATCAATGAATCTATGATTCAGAAAAGCGAAGAATGTAAATTTTACACTACCAATTATCGTTATGTGGCCAAACCCATGGCAGCAGGTGCGCAACGTGTACAATGGAATGATATGTTTAACGGCGCCCGACCTGCACGTACCATTGTCTACGTGAAAACACAAGCTCGTTACAATGGTGCACATCAATTAAACCCAAATCTTATGGCTTTTCCCGACATCAATCAGTTTGCAATCAAAATCAACGAAGCTATAGTACCTCCCGAAATTCATAATAGTCAAGAAGCTTATGTAGAATTACGACGAGTTTTAGATCGTCGTTATAGTGAAATGCCTTTTAGTTACGACGATTATGTATCTAGTTATGGTATGATTGTGTCAGACTTGACAACCAATAAAGATAGCTATAATCAGATGTTACCCAATTCGACAAGTGGTATTGTCAGTCTTGACATGACCTTTACCCAAGCTACGGGTGCTGATCAACAGCTAATTTGTATTGGTGAATTTCGTAATCAGCTTAATTTGGGCTATCATACACGAGCTCGAAATAAGTACGATTATTAATATATATATTTTTATTGAACAAAATATTTCATTTATTAACATGCCGTCGTCAAAGAAGGAAAAGCGGAAGTCAAAAGCTTCAAAAGTATTACCCCCACCCAAGGGTTTAGTTATTAGTAAACACGGTGTTGCCCTACAAACAATACACGTTTATCCTATAATTTCACAATATGGCTGAAGAAAACGAACAACATGATATCAATGAATGTAATGACGAAGACAACGAGAATACCCCTGAAAAAAATGAAAATGAAAACGATGTCATTAACGACACCATAGCGGAAGTTGTTCATGACACTGTCAACGACTATGAAAATGGTGAAGAGGGGGAAGACGAGGGTTGTGACGAGGGTTGTGACGAGGGTTGTGACGAGGACGAGGAAGACGTCACATGGTTAAATGAGAATACAAATCAATCACCCCAGGGTATTGACGAGGGCGTATTAAAAACCGCTTTAAAACAATTATTAGAATTAAATGCAGATAATTTACAGAGACGTAAACAAGAACAATCTAAATTTATACCCTCTACAAAACGGTTTTTAACTTTATCAATGAATCAAAAAACTAAACAAATTACCCCTAGTATTTCAAGAAATTTATCATATTTATGTCGTCATATTTTATCCGGTAAAATACCTGTAAATATAGGTTATACGGAACGGTGGTTCTCAAACGTCTACTTAATAAGACTACGCACCCTGCAGATATTAAATGTATGTTTGTTGAGGATTTTCGCACACACGCAATTTTAGACGAAGCTTTAAAAACCGTTGAAAGTAGTTTGTAAGATGAGCGATCACGTACAACGTCTAAGACTTGTTGACAACGAACGATTCAATAAACTTCTTAGCACGTTGGAACAAGTTGCCGAACGTAAAAAAATTGTTGATATAGCTAAAAATTCTCGTGAAGAAGACGAGTTTGTAGAAAGTTATCATGATGTATTACAAAGTGTTAAAAATAAAAGTGGTCAAGCTGGTACTGATATTGTCAATTATATGCATAAAAAAAGAAAACTGAGGGAGATGGGTACCGCCGCTGCCCCCGCACCCCCTGCCGCGGAGGCGGGGGGTGAACCCAACCCACCGACCGGGGTGGGGTCTCGAAATAGTGTAGCTGCTTCGCGCAATCTGATCGAAGGGTTTTTAAAAAGAAATGGTGTTACAAGAACAAGTAAGGGTGTAAAAAGCGGTAGTAAATCAATTAATGTTTCTTACGAAGATTTACTATACGATTTAACACACAACGGTAAATCGGATGGTAATTTAACCCAACGTGAAGAAACAGAAAGATTAAAATTTTTAAATTCAGTCAAAATGCCAGGTTCTTTCATTCGTAATGATAGAATACGTAAGAATTATATGAGACAAAAAGCAAATGTTAGCGATAATAGTGGTGGGGAGAGTTCCAGGGAAACGCCACAAATACATAGAGCCCCGAGACGAAGAGCATCATCAACTTTATCTAGCGGGCGTTTAAGAGGTCGTGAATTTATTGTCGATGACTATGTCTAGTTTAACGTGTTTTCTCAGTAAATTTCTTAATACGGATGATATTACCACATTGGCTAATCACAATGTTGTAATTCAACCCTACTATCTTGGTTGTTATCCTGCTAATATTACACCCGAGAATATACGTGAAAATTGTTGTTGGGTATGGAATACAGATGAAGCTGATAAACCTGGTGCTCATTGGGTGGGCGTAGCCAAACATGGAAAACAGATTATTTTCTTTGATAGTTATGGAAAAACACCGGCGTTTTTTAAACGCGGTTATTGGTTGAACTATTTTCAAGATTTAGGGTGCAATATAACAATGTATTCCCATATTCAACGACAGTCTTACATTAGTCGTACTTGCGGTGTATGGTGTTTACTATTTCTACTTGACCAATGGCAACCCAATACTATTTTGAAGAAGTTAAGTTCTGATGAACTTTTGGTCAATGAACGAAATTTACAAAAAGTGGCTTACCATTTTTTCCCATCCCTAGCAAAAATTTACAAAGACAAATGTCAACGTGCAAAGGGACAAATTTGTAAAACATTTATAGAAATGCACACCATGTTATAATTCATTTTTTATTGAAATAAAAATTTACAAATATTTTTTACAAATTTTTTATATTTCTGATGCTAAATCATAAATAAGGGTATCATCTTTGGGTAAGATACCCGTACGTACACGTGTATTATCACAACCCCGTGCCGCACCGTCAAACAACAAATATCCATGTTGTTTTTGTCCAATATCATGCATGATATTATTTAATTTCTCTAATTTAATTTTCTTATTCGACCCAATCATTTCTACATCTCTACTGTCCGAGCGATTCTTAAACATCAAATGATATTGACTGTTGACACGAACATTACGCAATTTTCCATTACCGTAATTTAAATTTTGACATACAAAAATAACGGAGGTATTAAAATGATGGCTGTCACGTGATGCTATGTTATTTAAATTTTCCGTATCCTTAGTGGTTGCAGCCGCTAAAATCATCAGATCATCTAAAATTAATAGTGTTGCCGTGCCCAATTTGCTTTTAAGAAATTCAATTGTAGGGATACCTTTTTTGCAATCGATAAACTCGAATGTTTTTAAATTGGACGTTGCGGCGTTTTTACGTATCGTTTGTTTAATCGTGTCGTAGCAATCCTGATAAGCAGTGTATAAGTATAGTAGTTTGTCAGGTGTAGGTTCGATCATTTCGTCGATGTTCTCAATTATTTTTATTATCAAATGTGTTTTACCACACTGTGTGGGTCCACACATAGTCATCATAAAAGGGTGTTGTAAGGGTATAGTTGTACGACCCACATAATTTATCTAGAAAAAAGAAATGGTAAAAAAGAAATGGTCAAAAAGGGAAAAAAAAGAAATGGTAGAAAAGGTTAGTGTAAAAGTGCACACAAAACGCAGTGGAAAAGTGTACGTTATGAAAAACGACAACTGAAAAACAATGGTTATGGTCAAGGTCGTGTGTATTTGAAAAAAATCCCGTTTGGATTACGCAAGTGAGGTGGATATGTCAGATTTCACAACCCCGTAAGCAGTATACAAACCCCATACGAAGCAAAATCCTACGTCATCAACATCCTCAATATACAAACGAAGAATGATTTACAAAATGTTCACAATACAAATGCAAGAAAAAAAACATTCTCAAAACAAGATGCTCTCAATAGAAAATGTTCCCTCGATGCAAGAAAGAATGTTCAACACATAAACCAGAGAAAACATTAATGAACTTATGAGGTGGGAGAAAAGATTAATGAATTAATGAGGTGATCCCCATAAATTTGCAACTTATGATATTGGAAATCTACAAAGAATACAAAATTTGTTATAAAAAATATATCCCTGAAAAAGAAACCATCCATATTGTATCGACAATTACACAACAAGACTTATCAAAGAAAACAGTAATTTGCATGATATTATTTTTTTTGGAAAAAAAAACATTCTTGAAATTTCACTGGCTTAAAATTCCTGAATCAAAGAATTTAAGACTGAGGCATATCGGATTGCAAAAAAAAAGAAACGAAACGAAGACGAGATATGAATAAGGAGGGAACTGCATGTGAAGGTTAACGAGACATAGCAACATGTGAAGGTTGACAGACAAATTTCGAATGTGCTGAAAGATTAGTTCAACAGCATTTATCTGACAGAATAGGTGTGGCTTAAAATTCGCAAAAGCATTGGCAAAAAAAGAAAAGCATGGTAAGAAAATATGGTAAAAAAAGAAAAAAAATTTGTTTAGCTGAAATAACTTCTCCAACCTATACAAGTTATACACGAAGGTTCTGGGCAAGCAAAACGGTAAGTCTACAATGGGTTATGAAGAAAAAGGAAAATAATTGATCAACAACCTATTCAACCTATTCACAGAAAACAATTGTTCATGTCCAGCGGACTATTTTATACAACGTATTTGGTGTAAAACCTTCAAAATTATACCTAATGTAACCTAGTGTCCAGTGGACTATTTGTGTTGATTTATACCCTGGGGTAAAACCTTTTATATAACGTACCTAATGTAACCTAGTGTCCAGTGGACTATTTGTGTTGATTTATAC
>CACRXK020013870.1:0-13594 GCA_902702795.2 Paramuricea clavata
TTTGGCTAAACTTTCGGCTGTCGCAGCAGCGTTCCGTCCCACAGAAGTAAAAAAAAAGGTTGAAATCTTCTGCAACTGTTTTTGGATCTTTACTATAAACTTGTGTTTCCTTTTCCTTCAAGGGAATTATGTTATTAATTATTTTCCATAGGGATCTTTTCCTGTTCTCCCAAAGTATATTTTGGTCGCCATCTTGAGGTTGGTTTTAAAGGATTTTGGCTAAATCCTGTTTATAAGCCTCTACATCAATGTTTGAACTGGCGAGTATTTATTATTTTAGGCTGTTTGCGGGGGATAGATATTTTTCTATGAATGTAAATCAAACTATGGTCACTCATACCAACATGATCAACACCAGATTTAATTATAGTTTCAGGCCGATACTAAAAGCCAAATCAATAAGTGTTTGAGATTGACTAGTGATTCGTCTTGGTTCTTTAATAAGTTGTTCAAGCTGAAACATGTTGGCCAAATCAAATAGTTTTTTAGTTTCACTTTTTTCTGGAGACAACAAATCACAATTGAAATCACCAATACAAATAATTTCCTTATTTTCAGGATCCATTTTTTGGATAATCAATTCGTAATCTATAAATATATTTACAGGCATATTTGGAGGCCTGTACCATGCATGCACTTAAAAGAAACGGTTTTGCCTTTGGTTTGGTAATTTCAACCGTGATTGTCTCTAAATTTTCTGGCATGATATCAGATCTGATTTTATAATTGATCGTGTTTCGAATAAACATCGCTACCCCACCGCCATGTCGGTGTCTATCTTTACGAATTAGGTCATATCCGTCTAAGTCTATCTCATGGTTATTGACACTATTGTCTAGCTATGTTTCATTTACGCATATAACATCATATTCATGTTTAAGAACATACATCCTAAATTCGTCAATATTATTAAGAATACTTCTAATGTTAAGTTGAGCTATTTTAAAGCCCTTATTTAAACATTTCCTAGTTATACTAGCCTTAATTGTCTTATTGCCTGATAATTCATTAGTTTTACCCCTTATATTATCATTTGGTGAATGAGAAGGAGAACATATCCCTTGTGTCAATTTCGGGACAGACTCGCAAAATCATGCATACTTTGTATTAAAATAATTAACAAGGTTTTTAGCCATCACACTAGTACCAAATTAGCCCGCGTGCAGGCCCAAGGGAACTGATAGTGGGCCTGCAAGCAAGGCCCGGTATTTTGTAAAACGCCCCTTTTCATAACACGCCCCATTCGCGCGTCAATTGTCAAAAAAGAACCAATGACAGCACCCAAATATTAACAAACAAACTCGCATTAAAATGTTGCGGAATTTTCTCTGCTTATTCAGAACATAAACAATGTGTGAATGGCTGCGTTTTAACTCCAAAAAAAGCAAGCAACGCAGTCAGTAATTGCCAAATTTGCAAGTGCTCATTTTCAACTAAAATCAGAACAGGCAAATTAGGACGAATTTCAACAGAAAACCAGTCTCAAACTTCAAATCTTGAGGGAAGTAGTTCGAGCACATTAGCATTTATAATGTGTGCTTCGCTGTCGCCATTGTTATAAATAAATTGTCTCACTGATCAGATCGTGTGTGCAATTCTTGTTGGCCGTGGAAAGTACAAAATTTATTTCAGTTATTTCATTTGGTAAAGAACTCTACAAAAGAAGAGCGTTCAGAGTCCAGATCGTTTCGTTTCAAACGGCAATTTAATACCGTCTTTTGTTTCGCTCTCTCAGCGAAGCCTTGTAAATCGCAAAGTGTTTCGAATAGGCTTACATGCAACTGCATCTCAACATCAACCAAAAGATCATTTTCTTGAGGAACATATAACGTATCAAGTCTGTTTGAAATTAATGAAACTCAAGTAAAGGTTACTATAGTTTACCCCAGTCGTATTAAATGTTGCTATTCCAACACCTCACGAAAAGGAATCCCCATTGGCATAACGGCAAAAACATCTCTTCCTTCAAGTAAACAATAAACAGTCTGTTCTTGTTCCATTTGTAATCGAAAAAAATGATCAATTTTCGAATTTTAAGCTTATCGAGAAAATATCGAGAGCCTTTGTGATGAATCACTGACCTAATTATAGAATCCAACAGCAAACAGCCAATCAGAATGCCGCGTTCGTGGACGAACGCGGAAAGTACAAAATACCGGGGCTTGCTTGCAGGCCCACTATCAGTTTCCTTGGGCCTGCACGCGGGCTAGTACCAAATCTATTTAAGTGTAATCCATAGGGATTTAAATGTTTGTCTTCGATGTTTTTGTGCTCAATGTAATCACAGTAATGTTGTTTGCATGCTTTAGCTAACATTATATTTACCTTCTTCACTTTTTGTGTATACTCAATTTTTTCGTTTCTGTGTAACAGCTCTGATACAATCACGGTTGTTTTTGGGCTTTACTTCTCGATAACCTTTTGGATTTTCATTATGCCATCCACAATTTCTTCCGGCTGCTTATCTCGTATGTCGTTCGTACCAACATGTAACACAATTTGGTTCGGCTGCTTGACTAAGCATGGCCTAATATGATGAGCCATAGCCTCAGTAGTTGACCCTTTCTACGTGTATGTTGTGATTTCCAGTTGGCATTGATCTTTTAAGTCTGTTATAGCATTAAGATATTTGACCATAGAGTCACCCACAATAACGGTGGTCGTTTTCTTGTCAGCACCGGCATCATTATTTTTCTTTGTTTCATCAGCTTTGACATTTTCTATCAATTTCTTTTTTTGTCTTCGAACATGGGTTCCTTTTGTTGAACTTTTGAACTTATCGTTTGGTTCCTCGTCAGATTCGATATCACATGATGAACTTGAAGGTTCAGGATTTTTGTTGGTTAAGGTTTCGTATTGATTTTTTAGTTTTAATTTTTCAAAATTGAACTTGAAAACTTACGGGATTATCATTAACGAATATATCTACCTGTGAGAAGTGGGAGTTTCGTAAATTGCAACGGAATTTTTGGATTTCCGTCGAATATATTTGTTTTTATGGCTGCGATTTGGACGGATTACTTTGAATTTTCGGTTGGAACCGTTAATCACGCCAGCATACGACGCTCGCGACATCAACTGATCAAGATACGCCACACAATAACGACCAAATTAGAATTAGAATTTTATTTAGAACGGATTAAACTTTGGTAATCAAATTCTGTCAATTGGATTGAACTTATTTTCACGACAAACATTAAGATGAACAAGAATATGATTTCATGGTCAATCTCATTCATAATTCTGATCTTCGTAATGTCTGATTTTGCAGTAATAGCTCCTGAAAACGACGAACTTGCCCTTAAAATTCTATAATCATACAGCATCACAATCTACACATAACTTTTCTTTTCTCTTAAATTATGCCTCGGAAAGAAACTGGTACTGCGTTATTAACAATCGAATACGCTTTTTTGCAGTTATTAAAGGTAAATTCGAGAATCGAAGACTCCAGTATTACGCGAATTTTCACTCAGTAATAAACAGACTCAGTAATAAACAGAATACATATGGACCACGGGACAACCAAGTTGGACTATATTGTATGCATATGAATGCTAGAAGTTTGAAGAAAAACATCCACTCTCAAGGGAATTTGTATACCTCTAACCTGCTATGATTTACTTGGAGATGCTTGACATAATGTTTGTATCTGAAACGTGGCTCAACAGCGATATTTCCAGCAAAGAAATTCTACCCCATGGGTATGACATCTATCGAACCGATCGATCACTAGGACGAATTGGAGGAGGCGTTTTAGTAGCTATTAAACAAGGTGTTTTCATCAACTGCAGTCAACTTAGTTCTATTGCGACTTCTAATTTTAGAGGCTGTTGCTATCCAATGCACTCGATCTACCAAACCACGAAAAGTGACTCCTTGTCTGCTGTTACAGACCACCTGTCAGTAAAGATATGTCTGATCTTAGATCCATGGCTGATAATTTATTTCCAAATTACGACAAGATCATTATTGCTGATGATTTCAACCTTCCAAATATTTCTTGAACAAATTCTAACCATACATCAACTGGAACATTAGGTCAAAATTTCTGTGATATCTTAGATGATTACTTCATGTCTCAACTCTGCCTCATCCCTAGGAGAGAATCAAACATTCTGGACTTAATAATTACGAACCAACCTGAGTCAACCGAGTTAGGAATGAAAACTGATCATAAAGTTACTAAATTCACGTTTTCCAAGGCATCTAACAACATCTTGTCAAATAAACGCGGGAAATTTGATGATCGACGAAAACGTCTAATAGACAAGGATATTTGTTCTCTTGTGACAAATCTCCGCTAATCATCTCGTATAGTCTGAACGGTCAACGACTGGCTTTGTCTAACACTAAAATTGATCTAGGCGTCGTTATGAATTCCAACTTAACGTGGATCAATCAAGTAAACAGGATGCGATCTAAGGCTAATAAAATGCTTGGATTTATACGACGGTCTAAAATGGAAATGCATGACATCGGGACGAGGAAGTACCTTTACTTACAACTGGTCCGCAACAACTTTGCGTATGCGTCCCAAGTATGGTCCCAAGTATGGTCCGCAACAACTTTGCGTATGCGTCCCAAGTATGGTCTTGGATTTAGTTCTACTCTACAAGATAATCAATGGCTACACATATATCGATGACAGTGCTCGACCAACAATGGCTGGTTCTGGAATAACGAGGAGCGAAACAAATGAGAACGTATACAAATTTTCAATACCATTTGCCAGTACGGTGACCTTCCAAACTTCTTATTTCATTAGAGCATGTAAAACATGGAACATTTTGGGCTGTGATCATCGTCACAGAGATATTGGTCTGAATATCTTTAAATCAAATGATGTTGCTAGTTGCATGTATGTTATGTTTTGTTGTATGTTATGTTTTGTTATGCGTATTGTCAGTTATCAGTTATTTATTAGATTATTCAATATTAATATTAACGTGATTTAGATGTATAATTATTAAGGACTGTTATATGTTGTGTTATACATTTGTTTATATTACGATCGGACTGTTATCGGGACAAATCAGCTTTTGGAGTATGGGATTTAAGGGAAGAAAACAACATTGTTTTTGGATACGGACTCGATATAGAGTAAAAGATAGCTTTGTAAACGGGTTGTTTCAAGTAAATAAAGTATTCAAGAGTTCAGTACAACAATGGCGACGAGTTCTGCAGCCGTTACGGCTACAAAAGGACCCAAGCTAAAAGTTTTACCCTTCGATCCTCACGGAAACCTGGGGAAACGATGGGAAAAGTGGTTCGAACGGTTTGAGAGAGACCTCAAGTATAACGGATGTGATCCTAGTAAAACAACAGAAATAGCCAAAATGGCGCTGTTAATATACGCAGGCACCGAGGTGGAAGACCTGCACGACACTCTGCCAGAACCAGGCAAACCAGAAGGCACAGAGGAAGAAAACTGGACCGCGTATGAGCAATCTAAAACCAAATTAAAATTACATTTTTCACCAAAACAGTGCAACGACTTTGCTATCTTTGAATTACTCCGAATGAAAATCGAATCGTCAGAAAGTATTACAAGTTATGCGATGAGTTATACTCGTGTGTGGACACGAGAACCATTTCCCTGCTTCGGAGTGCCCAGCCATATCCAGAATCTGCAATTACTGTAAAAAGAAAGGACACTATGCCAGCAAGTGCTTCAAGAAACAGAAGGAAGCAGGAATCAAGCGCATCGAAGCAGAACCCCAAACTGACACCAGAAACGACACCAACTCCGACACTGATGAGTATGACACAGCCAAGATCGAATTAGTTAACAACCTTGGGATGAGGGAAAAGCCATCGCTGATGAGAGTCCGCACTAACGACCAAGAAGCTCTGTGGCAACCGGATACCGGGACCCAAAAGGACGTCTGGGATGAGGCACACTTCCACAGTTTTAAAGAAAAGACTCGGGGGTAAAGTTGACACCGACAAACATCAAGCTATTTGCATATGGGGGCAAGACACCACTGGTGGTCATCGGTTCATTCAAGGCAGTGCTGACAGCTGGGGATCGGACAGTCGACACTGAGATATATGTGACATCTGAACCATCCGCCTATCCACTACTTTCCGAACAGTCAGCCAAACAGCTCCAATTGATCCGGTATAATGAGAAGTTCCTAGTAAAGCGAGTGTCTGAGCCCTGCAAGAAAGTTTTGGCAATGACTAGGCGCCAAAAGATAGCTGACATGATTATGGATAACCCCGAGGTATTCACGGGTAAGATCGGCAAAGCCAAAACGAATGAGGTGTCCATGATGATCGACGACAGTGTCACACCAGTGTCCAGAAACAGAGACGGATACCGGTCAATCTCTCAGACCGGGCAGAAAGCAAGATCCAAGACCTCCTGGACCAAGACATCATAGAACGATTTCCAGATAACCAGCCACGCAGTTGGGTCAGCCCTCCGCTGATTGCTCCCAAACCAGATTCCAACGACATTCGTTTCTGCATCGATATGCGCATGGCCAACAAAGCCACACAACGCCCGTATACGCAGATACCAACAACGGCTGATATTGTAAACAAATTTCAAGGAGCAGAACGCTTCACTAAACTGGACCTCAAAGAAGCATACCACCAGTTTGTCTTCGACGAACAGTCGCGTAACATCACCACTTTCTATGGCCCTGATGGCCTCTACCGCTACAAAAGGCTCAATTTTGGAACCAAATCTGCCCAGGATATCCTCCAGTTGGAGATGCACAAGATGCTGTCCGGTATCCCAAGCTAGGTGAACATAGCGGATGATATCTTGATTGGCGGGTCAGTCGAAGAGCATGATGCAGCCCTGCAAAAAGTCCAGACAGCCTTAACGAGTAATGGTAGCACCGTGAATCCTGATAAGTGTGTCTTTGATGTAGAGGAGGTGCGATTCGTCGGGCTGGTGTTCAACAAGCAGGGCATAAAACCCGACCCAAAGAATGTAAAAAATCTACAAGATGCAAGTCAACCCACAAGTAAAGTGGAGCTGCGCTCCTTCCTCGGGATGGCAGGGTTTAGTGAACGTTTCAGTCCGAACTTCGCGAGTATTGTCCACCCTCTGCGGAAACAGCTTAAGGAGAACATCTGGGCGTGGGACGAAATGTGCCAAGAAGCATTCACCAAGTTGCAAGCCTCGTTAAGCGAATTTTCACTACTACACCATTATGTAATCGGACATGACACCGAACTAGTTGTAGACGCCAGTTTCACGGGTCTGGGGGCAGTTCTTGTCCAGCGAGCATCGAAGACTGAGGCCTTATGTACAAGTTGCGCTCACTGAAAGAGGTTGAAACCAGATACTCCGCGACTGAGCGAGAGGCACTAGCCGTGCGCTGGGCATGCAGGAAGCTACGAAAGTATTTGCTCGGTGCACCAAAATTCCGCATCGTTACCGACCACCGTCCACTAACCTACATGTTCCACAAGTTATGCGGGGAGGTACCTCCAAGAGTCGAGAACTTTCTTATGGACGTGCAAGAGTTTGAGTACGAGATCGTCTACCGTCCGGGAAAGACATGCATCGGTGATTACATGTCACGACATCATGTTGATCGAGCAGTATCAAGTCGAGTGTTTGAGATCGAAGCAGCAGCGGAGAGCGTTGTTGAGAACGGGTGCTGCCACGCCCTTAATGAACAAGGAACAGTGACGGTGGAGGATATTAGGGCTGAAGGAGAAAGATGCGAAGTCTACCAGAGACTTGTTAAAGCAATCAAGTCGGGAATAAGCGACAATGACGAGGACTTAAAACCTTACATGGTCCCGGAAATCAAATACGACTTGAGTGTGGTCAACGGTGTGGTTTGTCGGGGATCACGTGTTGTCGTCCCTATCGCTCTACAAAAACGTGTTGTCGAATTGAGTCACCGCGCACATCAAGGAATTAGCAAGGCAAAGCAGTTTCTACGGACATTCAGCTGGTTCCCTAGGATGGACAAGGCCGTCGAAAACCAGGTACGAGGATGATTACCGTGCCAAGCTGTTCAACCACCAAATAACGACCAGCCAGTCAAACCGTCGGAGCTACCAATTGGCCCATGGCAGTATGTGGAAATGGACTTCCAAGCCCTTACCCCAACGGCGAATATATATTCATCATGATTGACCGTTACAGTCGATGGCCGGAGATGGCATGGTTCCGAAATGCACCTAATGCGAACACCACAATCGCAGCCATGGAGAAGATATTCACCAACAAAGGTGTTCCAGCGGTATGCCAATCGGACAATGGCTCGCCTTTCCAATCAAAAGAGATGGAACAGTTTGCCCAAAGCAGTGGATACCGCCATCACCACATTACTCCGGAATGGCCCAGAGCAAACGGAACAGTTGAGCGATTTATTCGGAGTATGAAAGAAGCTCTGCAGGCAGCAACTCTGGAAGGGAAATCCCTGAGAGACGCATAACAAAGATTTCTGCAGATGTACCGATCTACCCCACACAGCGCGACTGGTGTCAGCCCGCATGTTGTATTGCATGGCGGAAGAGAAATGAGAACAGTACTTCCACATATGACACCAACCGACCATGTTATAGACCGTATATACGAGACCAACGATACAAAGCCAAGATGAGAAACGGACTGCGGCCACATAATAAACTTCTGATAGGTGACAGTGTTATTGTGAAGCAGACGAAAGTCAACAAGTTGACGCCGACATTCAACCCTACACCTCTGAGAATCACCGAGGTCCAAGGCTCGAGAATAACTGCACGGGAGATAAACGGCACGTGGACCATCACGAGGGACGCGTCGTATTTTCGAAAGATTGCATCCGACACGCGTGCGGATAACAAAGATGACCAGGACGCATCAGACGAGAGTGACGAAGAGACGGAGAACGAAAACAGGGGGAACCAACAGGAGACGTTGGATGAAAGCACTGAGAAAGGGCAAAGACCACGACGGACAACACGGAGGCCGAGTTATTTAGAAGACTACGACACTTAAGGGGG
Source organism: Paramuricea clavata (assembly GCA_902702795.2). Taxonomy (NCBI): domain Eukaryota; kingdom Metazoa; phylum Cnidaria; class Anthozoa; order Malacalcyonacea; family Plexauridae; genus Paramuricea; species Paramuricea clavata. The sequence goes on from CACRXK020013870.1 coordinate 8,965, forward strand.
GTTTGGATTATTATTGTGGTTGGGGAGAGATGTTATATGTTGTGTTATACATTTGTTTATATTACGATCGGACTGTTATCGGGACAAATCACCTTTTGGAGTATGGGATTTAAGGGAAAGAAAACAACATTGTTTTTGGATACGGACTCGATATAGAGTAAAAGATAGCTTTGTAAACGGGTTGTTTCAAGTAAATAAAGTATTCAAGAGTTCAGTACAACAAGGACCCGCCGTAATTGGGGCACTGTGGCGAGTATACTGGCACTACATTGCTATAATATAAATTTAGTAGTTGTCGATCATTATTAAAATCATTAAATCAATACTCTCTTCACACTCGAGCGCAGTTTTATAACAACGTTTCCATATGGGGCTTTTCAGCGGTCATCATTTCTACATACATGTAATGTTTTTAAAATACGCATTAGATTTGTCCTTTCTTGTAAACGTTGATATGCTTTGAACCGATTTACTTGTTACTACGCGTCTTGTTTATACGATTTTTAAAAGAAAAAGTAGGCCGGATAATAGCAAATGTAAACATTTGATACTGGCCAAACAGAGAAATGCATGTTAGTTATTTATCTTTAAAATTTAGTACATTATTCGTATTCCGTAATTATAGTCGGGCTTTAGCCTTTTTCTTGGTTTCATGATGTTTTCCTAATAATATACTATGATCTATATCGTAAATTTACAGTGTCAGATGCGCACAGACTGTCATACGAGTACACATAAATTTTCGCGTTTTCTACTTCTACTAACAGTTTTCATTGTGTCTTAATCATCTGTTTACTTCCAGTTCATTAGTCATTATGCTACTATTAAGTAAAACAAGTCTCGCCCAAATACATTTGCATATTTATTTGATAGCGTCTTAGTGATACATGTAGGCTTATTTACACACAAGCAATCCTGGATTTGACAGAGACTGTGCAAGCTGTCCATTAAAAAATAGCCTGAAAACAGACCTACGTCTCGCTCGCCCCAAAATTCGGGGGTCGACGGAGGGCGAAACGTATGTCTGATGAAAATGTTATCAATACGCTGTGGAATCAGACCGCCTGGTGGTCGAAATAGCTGATTGGCTAATTCACAGGGAAATGGGTTGTGATTGGTTGGTCGCTAACATGAAAAGATTTGAAAAGATCAGAATATATTTCAACGGTAAATCAACGCATATAATATGCTGATATATGCATACAGTGTGATATTCTAAATATTTTGTGATGTCGAACGACAACTAGTCTATCAGAATCTACTGTCCAAAAATAAAACTGGAGGGGAGTAGAGCAGTACGTGTCAAATACTTCACCGTTGTGTCTTTCCATTGTAATATACAATACACTAATTTTTACACGATCTACGTTTTGTGATTAATCATAATCATAATAAAACTGATACAAATATGTGCGCATTCATAATTTACATTTCGGTAACATAGCACGTACAAAATATTTTATTTAGATTTTCCATTGTATGGCGATTTCAAAATGTATAAATTGTAAGAGTTGGGATGCAATTCAACAATAGGACATGGCCGTTGCCAAATTTGTGTAGGCAGATTTTATCGCATTTATAGAAAGTGTTGAAAATGTTGTATTATCACTAGCTCAGGGGCGTAGGAAGCGGGGGGGGGGCGGCGGCCCCCCCAAAAATTTATAAGGGGGGGCCGAGATAGCTTTTGCCCACCCACCCCCAAGAAATCATTGAATTTACTCAATTTACAATAAATGCAGTGAAATTCGAAACTGAAAGTATTTAGAATTGTGTATACATTTTAGTAATACACGTATCTGTGATCAAAATTTACATGGATAAAAATTTTCTTTCATCGCGAGTTTAATTTTTGAGCAATTATTTATTTTATCACGGAGTTTTGATGTGTTAGGTACTTAGGCAGCGGCAATTGCTTCGCTAAGTGTTATCATCTAGGGCAATCGCAAACAAAATATGAATAAAACATGAGTGCTGGGCGTTCTCGTTCTATTAAAGAGTTTTTTAAATGCAAAGAATTAGAAAGTCAACAGGAGGATGATAACCCATTTCTTTCCGCGTCTTCTGATGAAGAAACCGAACGTAGAGACCTTAGCGATTCGGCAAACCAAGGTAGGTGCTTTTACGTTTTTAATTTATAGTATACGGGTAGTATAGTATATTTATGACTTTAGCTAGCGACTCAACATATTGCCTATTCTGTTTTATAAGCCAGTAAATCGCTAAATCCTAAAGTGAAGAATATGTTAAAATATCTAAGTTATATATTTTACTTTATACTTATACTGCAGACGAAAGTTTTGGTGACGAACACCAACCAATAACAGTCTTGGATAAAAATATTAATGATCATCAGGTATATTTATAATTTCTATATGAACACTATAATCTATATATAAAGTTTATCAGTACTATAAAGACTGTATATACAGGTTAAGTATTTCAAACATAACTTATATTGTACTGGATTTTACGTATTACTGCTAGGTTTCAAACTTAATGTCAGCTAATCATGCACATACGAAATTCATTTTCCAGGGTAGTGCTAAATGCAAAAATATATGTTGTGCTGAAGACTCAAGTGAACCTTTTCAACCACGTTCTAAAACTATCCTGGAAAAAACATCTCAAGCTTCTGGTGTTGAAAAAAATTTTCGGGTTAAGACATTTCAAGTTGTTTGGTATAATAATTATTCTTGGATTACATTATGTGGCACAAGCTATTTAGTCTTCTGCCACTACTGCCGAAAAGCTAAGCAAAAAGGATTTTGACATTCAGTTCAAAACAAGAAAAAGCCTTCACTCTGGATGGTTTTGGTAATTGGAAGAAAGCTCTTCAGCGGTTTAAAGAACATGAGAGTAGCCAATGTCATAAGGAAAGCATGGAGAAAATTATCCTAATGCATCAACCTTCAGTTGCTAGTAAGTTAGCAACTGAACTTGAAAATTCTCAAGCATTGCACCGCACATTGTTGAAAAAAGAGATATCTTCCATTAAATATCTTCTCAGACAAGGAATGCCTTTACGAGGTAAGAGACAAGAAGGCTGTTATTGATTATTTGATTTGGAGATATTGAACAACTACTTTTAAGAGCTGCCAATGGAAATCACTTTGTCATTAAAGAAACGATTTCTGACATTTACGCGAACGATCTTGACTTGGTTCGTCTGGAGTTACATTTGAAGATGCTGCCCGATCTGGTTAAATGTTCGAATTCTGCAGTGCCAATAAAGGAGGTCACCAAACTTGAAACCCTGTGCAGTTTAATTGCTGAAAATCCCAACAACCGTAAATTGTTTTCCGAGGTTGACAAGCTGCTTAGGCTATTCCTTACAGTTCCAGCAACTAGCGCAACGGCGGAACGTACGTTCTCAGTGCTCAGGAGACTGAAATCGTACCTTCGCGCGACGATGGGGCAAGAAAGACTAAACAATGTCATACTGCTAAACATTTACCAGTCAGAGTTTGATGATCTTGATTCTTGACATCCATGGAATTGCAAAGAAATTTGCAGCCTGTCACGAACGTAGAAGGGCCTTTATCGCTTCCTTTATTTAACACTATATCTGGGGGATATCTTGTCACGATGAGCTCTGTTTTCTGTGCATGTTCTTTACACGCAATAAACGAGTCAGACACCACTTGGAATAATTATGGCAATGTGCGTATTGCATAACGCACATGCCGGTTTATTAATTTTGTAATCAATGACATAAGTTTAACATAACAAATTATTAACCAAAGTAATTCATTAACAGTTAGCACAGAAAAGGTGGGGGTAAAAACGCCACAAGTCTACTTGGGTAAAGAAGACATACCTCACCCCAGCGTGACAAGGCATCGACAGATAAAGTGATTACAGACCGATGAAACAAGCAAGCAACAATTCTACAAAATTGAGTGATAGTATTGGCAAATGTTAATTAAACTGCTCATAATATAAAAGGGGGTGTTAGCTATACCCAAACAATTCGTGCCCCTGCGTTGAACTGCCAGGTATAACCACCACCGACAAGACAAAAGTGTTCTGATAGCCTTGCCCCTGCGTCAGCATCACAGAACACTCTAAAGCAGTATGTCGCATATAGTAACGTGTATCATAATAATCATTGTAGTCAAGTCTTGCCCCTGCGTCAACTTGACCAGTCAGATGTGCACGGAAGCGGAGTTTGCCAAAATATTAAATGCTTATTGACAGCCATGATCAATCCGGTGAAAAGAGACAAACAACCAAACTCGGCCTATCTAGGCAAAGCGGTTGAGCACAGGCCTGGACTTCGAATATACTTACGAAAGGCGTCGGATTTCCACCGACCCATTGATCGAATTTGGGCATCAGAAAAACCGCATTCCGCAGCAAATGTTGCCGCGCCAATGCGGAAACTATGTCCTTTGTATTTAGTTGGATCGAGACCACATGTCTTGAAAATGAGTGCTAAATAGTCAGTAAAAAGTTTGCGTGAAACCGCGTGGCCCTCGTGCGTTCAAAAAAGTGGGCCATCCGACAAACCCCGGCGTGAAAAATAATCCAGTAAGCTCTGCACTGGGCATATATCTGAACGACGCTTAAGAGTGATTGATACATTTGTTTGGTTGTAAGAATGCTTAAAATCAAAAAATGTGATTTTCAG
>CACRXK020013871.1:0-13594 GCA_902702795.2 Paramuricea clavata
TCTCATAGCAACAAAGGAACACACTTTTGCGCGAATCGCGATTGTCTTTTCGGGAAAATTACTTAAATTTAGCGCAATAGTGCATATCAGTGTTTTACGAAAAAGAAACAAAAGAACTTCTAGTTTAGCGGTTAAAAATACAACCACGCAATCCCTGGATAAATTGCTGAACATTAGACCTCTTCAATGCGTTAGACCAGTACCTATAGACTATAGTCGTGTGAAAACAATGCCTTGGCGTGAGATCATGAGATAAGGCTTAAAATCGTGTGTCACATGACGAAATCGTGTGAGTTGAGAGGTCTGGATCCATACTGTATTTTTTATGTTTGTGTGTGTGCATGTGTAGGTTTTGGTAAACAAAATGCAAAGAGTGCTCATGCAATTGCCTCAATATCATATACATACTGTACTGTAGACTTGTAGAGCACATAATATGTAGATTTTTGCTAACCTCAAAAAGCATCCTATAGTCAGTATCATCTCAAACAGAGTAAACAGACTTATTATATATTTTTTTGGTACAACACTGCAACACTAACATATCCAGATATGCACACATGTTGATTGTTGTTTATATACTGCAATTATACAATTCTTAGACCTTACCAGGGACATTGAAAAAAAATGCAACTTAGTTTCTCTGGGGTACAGAAGTGTTCTGTGCAATTTTTCCTCAATGTGTAACAACCTGTATTGCAGTCTGCATCTACATAGTTACAGTTTTTATTATACATTGCAGTCAATGCAGACATGCACGCAATCTTCAGATTGTACAGTTCAATCTATAAATACAGTAGAACCCCGCTAACTCAAACTCCCAAGGAGAACGAAAAATTGTTCGAGTTAGCGGGGGTTTGAGTTAAAGGGGTCGGTATTGAATATAAATTTGACCAAGGGGAAATGAAATTTGTTCGAGTTAGTGAGGAGTTTGAGTTAAGCGAGTTTGAGTTAGCAGGGTTCTACTGTGTACATATATATTAGAGAATATCATTGTTGAACATTTCTATCAATTTGTATCTCAATGTTATCTTTTGTCATTATTTTCAAAGGTGTTTTCCCAACTTGAGGATAATGATGTTGAATTTTTTTAAAAAAGAAAACTTCAGCCTTCAGCAGGAACTGCAGAAGAAACAAAAAGAAATTGAGCGTTTGAAGCTTGTGATATGCAACCTCAAAGGTATAGTAATGTATTGCTTTTTTTAAATACACATAATTTTTAAAATACACATTAAATTACTATTATTAGTAATTACAATAAATTTAAATTAATTATACGGCAGACATTTTTTTCTCCAAATCTTGCATAATAAATATTAAGTCTTCCAAGTTTTATTTTCTTAACAAACAAGCTCTAAATCTTTGAAAATCAAATGTATACAGTATTTGGTAACTTATTTTATGTGATGTCATTTACACTTGATTCTATATTATTGTGGCTTAACAACCATTATTCAAAAGGCTGCCTTTAACATGCATGCTTCACAGATGCTGACAAAGGTCTGTGTCTTGTGGTAAAGCGAAATAGTTTAAGGGGCATAAATGTAGTGTTGCCACAGAATTTGCAATTTTCTCATTTTTGCAACCTTTTTAGTGATGCCCTGTCTAACAGACATTGTAGCAGATTTACAAGAACAGGTACATCTGTTAAAAAATGGCAAGATGTATTCTGTAAGCAGTACATTGACTCCCTCAAGGCCTTCAAGCAGCACATTGACTCCCTCAAGGCCTTCAAGTGGAGCATCAACTCCAAGATCATCATCAGATTATGATGTTGAATCAGAAATGGCAAGTATCTCATGATGTACTAATTTTTTTCCATACCTATAGTACTAAGATTTTGGTACCCCCCTAGAGATTCTGTTGTTTTTTTCGTACCCCTTCAGAGGTTCTGGGTTTTTTTCATACCCCCCCAAAAAAAAATATCCTCCACACCCCTAGTAAATACTTTATGACCGGTCCCTAATTATGGATGGTATGAAAGCATTTCTATTTAGTATGGGTAATGCATGAGTGATGCAAATATATTTACAAAAAGGCGATGTACCAAATAATTTATATTCTATTACTCAATTGTTTTATCTATAGGTCTGTTTGTGTCCTAACATTCAACTGACCAAAGGACAATTCCAAGCAATTAAATCAAAGTCGAGTTTAAAAGATTTTGTGTATGCAGTATGCAATCATGGGCATGTTGTGGACGTGTGAAATGCTTTGCACTCATTCCATTACTGGAAGACCTTCCAACGCATTCAAGGAAAAAGACGCCAAACCTCAACTCAGAAAAGGTGAAGAGTATATGTAAGCTGTTGTCAGCATCCTAAATGGCTAACTTTGAGGTGAAGTTCTCTCAGTTTGGATTCTATTTTACTGTAGTTGATTGTTATTCGCTTTTCTAAATTTAGAGTATGGTGCAAAAAGATTTGGTTACAAAGACACCGAAGTGAGACAATTGATGACAACAAGGATCAACAATGTTCTAAAAGTTGAAAAAGCGAAAAAGAAAGGATCTTCTGAACAGTAACTTTGACGTATATATGTATATATCCCATCCTAAGGAAATAAAATAATTCTGTAACAGTTTGATTGGCCTAGAGTTTACTATAAATACTATTGATTTTTGACAGAGCTTTTGATCTTTAAGCCTGCATGGTGATTTACAGCTGTTAATTTCAACTTGATGGAAATGCAGGCTTTATGGATCTATGTCTATGTTAGTAATATGTTTCGACATCTGATACTACTAACAGCAATCTTGAATCTGCTATGATTATATACAGTAGAATCTTTCATAAAAATAGAATTCAGTGGAACGTTTTATTTAAGTATACAAATTTTTGAAGAATAGTCTATGGGATATTCCATGGAATATTCAAAAGAATTCTATATAAGATTCTATAGAATGTTCTATAGAAGACAAAGGTTCTATTTCATATTCTATGGTATATTCAATGGATAATTAAATTTAATTCAATTGAATATACCATTGAATATGCCATAGAATATGAAATAGAACCTTTGTCTTCTATAGAACATTCTATAGAATTCTTTAGAATATTCCATAGAATATGTACCAATATTCTTTAGAATAATGGTATAGAACATTCTATAGAATCTTATATAGAATTCTTTAGAATATTCCATAGAATTCTTTAGAATATTCCATAGAATATCCCATAGAATCTGTTCCAAAATCGTTTAGAATATGTTACAGAATATTCTATAGAATACTTCAATGTAATATTCTATAGAATATTTTCGTAAGGCGTATTATACAGAATGAAATCCTTCCAGACAACTGGTTTGGGATCTTGGGGAAGCCTGTTGGATTGCTTTTACAAAGTTTTTGCAAAGTTTCTCATGAGCAACTGAGCCTGAAAGATAAAAATTTCCAATAACAGGCAATGTAGGCTGTATGCACATGATTACAAATAATCTCAGTTATGCTTATGAGATTGAGAGAATCTGTCTGTAAATAGGCCATGGGCAATGAAAGATAGATACACATGCAGATTTTTTAAACCCTTATTCACACAGGCAGTTTGTATGCAGTTTTCTCTTTCTCGTGGATGTGGGCAAGTTGACTCCTAAGTATAGAACCACTTATTGAACCACAACTGCCAGATGAAACATCACTGACAAAATTACTAGAGTAGAATTAACCTACCTTCCAATAGATATGCATGAGGAGAAATGTCTGCCCCATGGGCACATTTGGAGAATGATAGCAAGCTTAAGCAAGCAACGTTTTTGACAACACGAATGTTGACTGGAAGCAAATCTGACTGATCAACCAATCAACATTCTTTACCCAGTCTTTTGACGTTACTCATGCTGTTCGTGTTGTCAAAAACGTTGCTTGCTTAAGCTCGCTAATGGCTCATCTAAATTGTCATGCTTGTTCACTCGGTGGCTAAGGAAAGATTTGAACTTAACACAAATAACTTTTCCTTTGCCATCATGTGTAGAACAAGCACTCTAGTACAAATGACTGCCACAAGGCTTTATCCACTCTGCCAGTTCATCACATCCACTTTCCTTTGAAATTTTTGTGATTACTTTCATTATTTCTGAAAAAAAGTTTTTGAATGTCTGTAATTAATTTGTTGTCAGCCTATTGAGTGGTAGCACTCTCTTCTTGACAAGTAAAATGGAAGTATCTAGTCATAGACTAATAATCACACTGAAGATGAACCTAACATTACATTACATTACATTACATTACATGCCTATCTACTCAAATTTGATATATAAGGTACCATGATGTACTATAGATATTACAGTACCTGTATTACATTTCCCTATTTATGCATCACCATTGCACATTACTTACTCTTTTTCAGATGCCACAAGTCAAAGTAATGTTTCACATTGGCCAATTTTGTCCTCATGTGTTTTATTATTGACCCATGTCTGTCTGATATAAATGTTGACATAACAATGTCACACATCCCAAAAAGAATGTAATGCAGTTCTGAAATGCAAAGTATTCCATTGCTGGGCTACTACCTGCTTCATTCCTCTAAAAGTAAAGAAGTGTTTTCAATTTAGATATAATGGACAAGTACACAATAGTTGTTGCAGGTCATCCTAATTCTTACCTGGCCATCGGCAGAGGCGCCGGAAGCAAAAAAGTGCACACTTGGAGGAAATGTTCATTCGTGACTGAAATTAATTATTCAACATGTTGAATATTCGGTGCCGTGGATAAATTGCTCAAAACGCCACCGCACACTGGAGGAACTTGCTTACGCCAACAATCACGAGTGACGCTCAGCTCAGCTGGTAAAATAATTAAATCTCTACGAACAAAGGGCAAAGCTGGCCCCGTCAACAAAGGGCAGGGGGGGCAGCTGCCCCCATGGCTCCAGCGCCCCTGGCCATTCGGCTTGTGTATACGACTGTGCTCTAGCTAATATAATTGTAGAAGGGCTTTTGCTTGTCATTTGTAATATATTGCTTTTGCACTTATTAGGATTTATTTTTAATTTACCTAAACTAGGGAAAAATGGACAATTAGAGATGTGGTACAGCTAAATATGGTATATGAACAATATTTTGCACTATGTCCCATGCTATCATGACAACCATCCCCTGCCAAAACCAAAGAGCCAGCTTCTTTTGCCTTATTGAGCAATTTCTGCTGGTATTCCTTCCAATGTAAATATATGGAGGGTAAAAGGATTCTCTATAAAAGAACATACAAAGTCACCTCGATAAGTTTGAAATAGTCTATATACTGTGTACCCTTGTGATTTGGCAGATTGAAATTATTATAAGTAATAGCATGGCAGGTCGATTAGTGAGTAAATGTACCCGGAAGCTGAGAGAGGTTTAGTAAGCACCAAATGACTTTTACTAAACCGTATTGAGGCTTGACGGACAGTTCATCACTAATGGAGACACCAAAATGGTTTCATTCAATTGAAGAAGTTGGAATGAAAAGGCTATTACTTTGCTTTTTGATACAAATGACTATTCGGATGTTCGTTAATAAGGTTACAATTGATTTTTTCATGTCATGGTAGCTATGATATTAATTTATACACACACAGTTGACCATGTCAGGTGATACCAGGGAATTGTTTTTGTGCACTTAGTGTTTTTTTATTAAGTATACTTACCCATTGGTGTCTGAAATATGTGGACAATGATATATATGCCAGTCCCATTTGCTTAATTATGTGCAATACTTTGCTTGCTGACAATCCTGTCATCAAGATACCAAATGAGAGTAAAGAATTTCCTGCAGCGATTTTTGTCCCAGACATTAATGATTGGCTTTTCGATATGAAGTCTTTTTCACATTTTGGATGTCGACACCTGCCTTTTATGGTCACCATTGTCCCAACTTGCATCACTTCCAAAAGAGGGTCACTTTCATGACAAATCATGCAGGTCTTAAAATGCAACAACAACTGAGAAAGAAATACAACAAATTTCAGTTGCTTGCAGATATTATCTGTAATATCCACTCTAGGAAATAAAAAATAATGGAAATTAGAACACTTAAAATGACCACAATTAACTTAAGACAATAATAGCATTGTTTGATTTAGATCTGATATTTATTAAACGAATATTTATACAGGATGTTCACGTCAGTTCAATAAAGAACTGTTATCAATGTGGGTCCTGTCACTATATAAGTTTAAAATATACTAGAAATACAGGAATTCAATCATTAGAAGTTTACATATGTATAGATACATATTATCATATAGTTATAAAAGGTAAAAATGTTAAAAATGTTAAAAGTTTTCTTCTAAGAGCTTATTAAAAGAGTTAAAATCTTCAGTTTTACGTGTATCCAGGGGCAGATTGTTATAAAGTTTCGCTCCCATGTAGTAAAACGATCCTCTGCTATATTCTAACCGGATTTTTGGCAGTTTAGCTTTGTATCCGTTGTTTCGGGTCATCGTGCTATGTTTGTGCGTTTCAAAATAGTTTATAAAATTCGAACAAACGTTTCCATCTAAACATTTCCGAACCAATACACATGCTTTAATTTGATTGCAGATATGAGGAGATTTTATCCTAAGTTCGTGGTTAGGTTTTGATGCAATTATACCTACAGCACGGCGATGAATTGATAAAAGTTTGTCTTGACGGGTTCTGCATAAATTTAAGTTTAATATGCCACAGTAGGTTAAAATTGGTAAGACCATCCCTTGATAGATGGCCTTCGCCACCTTGACATTAAGAAAAGGTCTTATCTTTCTTAATAAACTTAGTCTTCCACAAGCTTTCTTATATGTACTATCAAAGTTAGTGTTCATATTCAGTGAATGGTTGATTTCAACACCCAGGTACATATATGTTGTCGTAGATCTAATCAACTGGTCTCTGTAGGTCACGTTTAAGGTTTGCGTGTTTTGTGCCAGGTTTTTAGCAGTACCGAAGAGCATCGATTCCGTTTTGCCAGCGTTAGTGTTGAGAATAAGTTCGTTTTGGACACACCACTCGGCAATTGATTTCATATCGGCCGAAAGTCGAGTTTCAATAATAAAAAGATCCTCTCCAGCGACGTAGATTACCGTGTCATCAGCATAGATGGTAATATTTGAATGTTTAAGGCATGAGGAAAAGTCGTTGAAGAAAGTCACTGTTCTGTTCTGTTCTGTTCTGTTCTGTTCTGTTCTGTTCTGTTCTGTTCTGTTCTGTTCTGTTCTGTTCTGTTCTGTTCTGTTCTGTTCTGTTCAGCCAAGGCTTTGTCATTGATTGCATGTAACTGACCTTAACTTCTCGCCATTAGAATTGGTATTATAAGCATGATTCTATCAAATATATAGCCTTCCTTGAATTTTTTTTAGCTTACACTTCCATTGATCATTTATTATGGCCGTCTCGATTGATGAAATATTAAAAAAGATTGGCGAATTTCGCCAATATCAATGGTACACCTTGACTTTGATGGGATATTGTTTCCTAACTGCGGCAGCTTTTAATGGAATGATAGTAGCGTTCATTACAGCAGAACCAGAGTGGAAATGTGTTGATGAATATATGAATAATACCGTATGTAGATTCAACAAATCAATAACATTAACCAGTGATAATTACAAAGCAAGATGTAAAATGCCGAGAGAAGCTTGGACGTTTGTGGATGACTTTACGTCCATTGTCACCGAGGTAAGGAGATTACCCAAAATTCTGGGTATCAATTCTAACACATCAAAGTAAATGGTCCTGGGCGAGGCAAGTACTGAATAAAAGCCAGTCTGACCGGATCGCAAATTGAACTGGACACTGGCCCGACCTGTCCCCTACATTGAGGTAGGATAAAAGTCGCGCCGGATCTTTAGTCCGCTTCGGGCAGGGTTAGGTTTGTGTAGACGTTTTTAAAACGTATCTTCTTTTATTATTTTTTTAATAAACCATATATATATATATATATATATATATATATATATATATATATATATATATATATATATATATATATATATATATATGTTGTGGTTTCCCACGTTTACGATTCCACTCGTGTAACGTTATGTAGAGGTTTTTGAGTTGTTTTAAGACGAGTGTAAACCAAACCGGGCAAGCAGAAAATTCTACTTGACCGCGGCTGGGATTCGAACCCGCGACCTTCGCATTTCTAGAACGATGCTCTACCGTCTGAGCTACAAGGTCAAGCTGAGAACGATGTGTTAAGTTATGATGTTAGTTGCATTTCGGAGGTTAGTCCTACAATGCGTAAAGCTAGCAATTAGTCTGGCAATGTTGTATGTGAATGTTGTGGTTTCCCACGTATACGATTCCACTCGTGTAGCGTTATGTAGAGGTTTTTGAGTGGTTTTCAGACGAGTGTATACCAAACCGGGCAAGCAGAAAATTCTACTTGACCGCGGCTGGGATTTGAACCCGCGACCTTCGCATTTCTAGAACGATGCTCTACCGTCTGAGCTACAAGGTCAAGCTGAGAACAACGTGTTAAATTATGATGTTAGTTGCATTTCGGAGGTTAGTCCTTCAATGCGTAAAGCCATGCAGGTATACACTCGTCTGAAAACAACTCAAAAACCTCTACATACATATATATATATATATATTATATATATATATATATATATATATATATATATATATATATATATATATATATATATATATATATATATATATATATATATATATTTTATTTATTATATATATATATATATATATATATATATATATATATATATATATATATATATATATATATATATATATATATATATATATATGTATATATATATATATGCAATCATAGTTAAACGGAATATTCACGGCCCTAAGGAATTGGCGACAGATCGCTAGAAATATTATAATTATACCACTGACTGTTTTATCGTTTTAACATATATGCCCCTAAACTATATATAAATCGGCCGACTAAAATGGTAACGTGTGCGCACGTGCTCATTTGATCATTTGCATGATGATAATAGAAGGTAGACAATATCTACGCTTGTCCCTTGTAATTATGGTATTGACATAAAAAAGCTAGGGCATATGCATCGCCGCATCACACAAACGGTCATATTTTGTGCACTTATTTGTTCTCAAGCCACAGACTGTCTTTCTTTTAGAACCCCGCCATTTCGAACTTGCTTATCTCGAACTTCCCGCTATCTCGAGCTCAAACCGCTTCCTGACCTTCCCGAGGATTTGCCCACTCTATTTCAATCATTTTTACTCCATTGTCTCGATCTCGGTTAATTCCTTGCTATCTCGAACTAATTTTGCTTCCCTTGACCCTAGTGACTTCAATAAACTCAGTTATGTCGCGATCTCGGGCATTTTTTTCGCTGGCTGTTCGAAAATCATGTATATAACAAATTAATATTCATCCGGTATTAACCGATTAATTGCTAGTCACTTCCTGTTACAGTATGATCTGATCTGTGATGACTCAATTTTTCTATCGATTGCTCAATCATGTGGATGGGTTGGCATGTTGATTGGTCTATTGATTGGTGGTTACCTATCAGACAAATATGGCAGTATATTAATACTATCGCATCCTTAATTGTGGTGTTCCCGAAAAACTTCATAGTATTCATTGTTTGCCGGTTGTTCGTTGGTTTGGGTTCAGGTATTCCATCTTACACCCATTTTCAAAATTACGCGACCTCCCTGAAAAATACTCTTACTTCAAATGTCAGTTTTATGTCACAAAAACTGCTAAAAATAGGAAACGTAAAAAAACTGTCAAAAGACATTTTAAGCCGTATTTAATACCAAAACTGAACAAAAATGAGTTAGATAACATGGATATACAAACTAAAGCACAATACAAACCATCGATATCACTACAGAAATATGTGTCGTGAATAACTTTTAAAGTTTGAAAAATAACAATTTATCCTGGAATTTGGCTATCAGTATAAAGCACGCGCGCTAGACTATAACGGTGATGTTATGATTTTGTTTGTGCTTAAATTTTGCAATAATTCTCACTAAAATATCTTGAAAGTCATTGAAACCTGTTTATATAAAGTATACAAAGCATATACATCGACAAGGAACCGCAAAACTCAAAGTTTAAACTTCGTGACCGCCGAATGACAAAGAGTTGACACTCTAGCATTTTCGTCCTTGGTCGCGTAATTTTGAGAACGGATGTAAAGTTATGCAACGAAATTTCACACAGTTTTTTTATAACTGCATTGTAAAGGAAATTCAAAATGACTATAGTAAGATACTTTGCCAAACTATCTTCCTTTCCTTTGTTCTTGAGATTATTTAAAATTTATCCTCACTATATGACGTTACATTGTATAATGGCTTTCTGAAATTAGATAACTTGTATAGATAACTGATGAATTCAAATTTGTCGTCTGCGTATAATTTATATTCTAGTATGTGGACATAACAGATTTGAACGGTTTTATAATTTCGATGCAAAACATCCCGAGTTTCTTTTTGAAAGTCAATATGCAATGTGACGTCATGGTAAGAATAATTTCCATATCAGAAAGTGTTAAATATCACAAGAACGAAGCAAGCAAAGATAGTTTGGCAATGTATCTTATTTGGTCGTTTTGAATTTTCTTTACAATGCTATCATAAAAGAATGGTGTGAAATTTGGTTGCTTGTTTTATTGAGCACTTTAAATTAAATATTTTAGATGCACTGATAACATAAATAGAGAATAATACGTGGGTGCCCGGAAATACCAGATTTATTTCGAGTGTTGAACATGATATCTCAAGAGTGAGCGCAACGAACGAGTGAGATATCATGTTCAACACGAGAAATAAATCTGGTATTTGCAAGCACCTTTAAAATATTCTATAACAGTAAACGATAAAAGTAAATAGTCATCTTGACTAGTCTACTTCCATGTGATACAAAATATATAGCCACATCAAAGTTGAAACAACCAACCTAAAGAAACAAACAGACATGTGTAATCCCAAAGGGCGGGAGGGTGGGATTGTTATATCTCACTTCTGTGTTCTCATATAATCTCGACTTTACTGCATGTATCTTTTGTACTGTATTTATTCCATGTATTTTTCTGTTTATTACATAAAGGACAGTATTTGAAAAGCGATATTTTTAACAGAAGAGCGACAATTTTCACATGTGAAATTATCATAAATGATCTCACATGTGAAATTATCAGTTTGATCAAATCTCGAAATCTCTTTCAAAAACTCATTAATAATTCATGAAGCAATTATGCAATCTTGAGTAAGAAATTAGTCACGTACATACGTCTTTATACCAGCTAAAGAACACTTTAACAAAAGACCATTGTTATGCAAACTATATAAAGATTTTTATATAAAAGATTTTTAAATAAAGATTTTTATATCAAGATATGACTTATTATGCAAACGTTTTTGAAGCCATTTAAAAAACTCGCAGGTCGTGTTTTATTAGGTGTAAAGCCACTCGCGCTGCGCGCTCGTGGCTTTAAACCTAATAAAACAATCCTGCTCGTTTTTTAAATAGTACATAAAGCACTAAACTTTATATAATAAGTACTATTTAAAGCACGCGTAGGAGTGTTTTATCAGATATAAAACGCGAGGCGCAGGCTTAAAATACGACGACAAAAGAATACTAATTAGGATGAACAATTATATAATCATACTAATAAGCATGACTTTTATCAGATATAAAGTCACTGCACATGACATGTTATGGCTGACATGATTTGCTACAAGGTTTATGAATTTTTAATGAGGATTTTAAATGTATTTAATAAACACTGCCGACAAATTCGTGAAACTTTCATTATACTTGGGAGCTCTGCTCGCAGACCGAAATTTCGCGAGCTGGGAGGTGATTTTGGAATAATCTGGCTTGTTATTCATTTCCACTAGTACTGAACTCATTACCTACATTACTATACTTGTCTATTATTGGCAGAAATTGTAAATTGGGTATTGCATGCTTTATCTGCAATCTGACTGGTCGAAATTGTGCGACCAATTAATTAACTCATAGATGATCGAGGCCGAGTTTGTATGCATTAATTCCTACGTCAAGTACAATCTTTCAGTAAAAATTGAAGCATTTATAAACATATTTAAAAGCATGCACATAACTTCACTATTTTACTAAAATCTTATACTGTACACATCAGAACTACAGATTGTGTTTTGTAATTGTGATGTGTACAATATCATTAAAATATGTTTTTTTCTCGTTAGTTAATACTTAACATGCACGTAAAAACGCACAGTTGCGACAAACCTGCAGCGGAGATGTCAACAGGATGTGTTCGCACTGCTTGTTCCAAGCTTGTTGACAAGTTGCAAGCTTGTTGACAAGTTGTCAACGGCGGGCTTGTTGACAACTTGCTACAAGGTTGTTGAGCGCAACAGACCTGTTATAGGTTGTTCCAAAAACTTGTTCTCGTCCTGCAATTGGCAACAATTTGTCAACAAGTTGTAAGTGGCAACATTGTAGCAACTAGACAAAATAACAGCACTGGAGTCTGGCGCCATTGTTACAACTTGTTGACAAGCTTGCTACAAGTCAATTGCGAACGCATCTTGTTGACACTATGTGTGATTTTTACGTTTGTTTTGATTGTATTCCCGTCTTTCATACATATTAAAACACCTCTTTGACATATAATTACATTGGCATATTTTCTATGACCATAACCCTTGAGCCTCGAAAACCTATGACTCTCTCTTGTTTTCCATCTCACCTCCCCCATTGCAATTTCTAGCAAGTCCCTAACGATAATATTTTATGAATAGTTTCAATTTTTTAGACTCAACTACCTTTGTTACAGGTTTTGAAAATTCCTCATCGTTTTCTTTACTGACGGAGTTCACGACTGAGAAATACCATTCGTGGCTTGGCATCGGGTATTTCATGTTTTGGAGTCTTGGTCTGATGATATTGCCTCTGATAGCATCCTTCGCTCGAGAATGGAGGACGTTCGCGCTTATAACTGCCCTGTGTGCTGCTCCTATCTTACTGTTAGTCTGGTAAGTTCGCAGATTTAATTCAATGCTTCACGAAAACATGTTAAGAGTCATTTACAGTCCCTGACTGCTTATGTTTACGAACGGTTATACAAATAACATGCATGATTACATGGACAGCGATTATCACTGGAATTTTTAAAATCCTTATTATGGAAATAGTATGGAAATCCAATTTTTGTACTGATTGAACTTTATGTACTATGGATATAGCATGGAAATATTATGGATTTACTATGCATTTATTTATGCAATCGCAAATTCCATAGTATGAATTTCACTACTTTTTCCAGTGTATAGTGGACAATTACGATTGTGTGGATATGGTCAAATGCGCTTTACATCAGTATTACACTTGCCTAATTACTTAATTAGCCTAGACTATTTTATCTTTACAACAATTGTGATATTAATTTCTTAACTGTGTTTATCGTAATCCCAAGCCACCCTGTCAACTTTCCCTGCGGGAGGAAACTGGAACACCTGGAGAAAACCCACTATTTTTGGCAGAGCGTTGACTGGCTGTTTCCACATGAGTCCGTAACGACAATCGAACCTACGAACTCGATTGCTCTGACGACTTCACTACGGAAGCCCCATGGTTACATGTACAAACCGTTGATCACATAACCATGGTTATATGGACTAC
>CACRXK020013872.1:0-13593 GCA_902702795.2 Paramuricea clavata
ATATACTATATTAGAAAGAGGTTGTTACATGCATCACAATGCAACTTATTAATGGGTTTAGCATATTCACATGATATTAATTAAGGGGGTGAGTTCCAATTAACTATTTAACCAAGTGAAGCCTGGTTCACATATACCTGCTGTTTGTTGATGGGCTATTGTCGTTAAAAGTTCAACTAAATAATTCACAAAAGAATGTATGCATCAACAGCTGTAAACAATGATAATGCAGGCATATGTAAACCAGGTTTAAGATGCCAACAAAATCTTGATTTTTGTAGGCTTTTGTAGTTAATCAAATTTCTGTAGTTGATATTTCCAAGTTGTTATCTCTCCTCACTTATTGAAATGGTTGCCTCAACAGAAAGATCTTTTCCTTTTATATATCAATTCACTTAACATGTTGCCAAATGTCTGATGATTTGACTAAAATTAGTAAAATATAATCAAAATGTCAACCCCTTCATATAAATAAACATGGCAAAATAATATTCCAGAAAACAATACAATTTAATATAATTCCTTTATTAAACAAATTATACCTTTCGTATCGTTCCATTCTTCGTTTTGCGTTCGAAATTATGCCAGATAATTTCCTCAAATTGTAGTTCCTCGGCTGAACAATTGATACATTGTAAACATTTGGCTGCTTCGAGCGAGCGATTCAGTTAAATTTGCCCGTCGTTTTTAGACCGCGAGAGACATTGCGATATATAATCATTTCAATTGACCAACTAATTTTCGTATAACTTGAATATTTCGATGCATTTTAAAACATTTTTGAGTTAATACTCGCAAGTTTCGCTCCTCGCCCGAAGATTTCAAACTGAATATATAATTAGGGTCAAAAGCCTACTTAGGGGGTGGGGTAACGTAACACGGCCACTAATATTTGAGATACGTCTATTTTGTTCGATTTATGGCAGGCCTCTCTCCCAGAAAATTTTTTTTTCAAACCCATTCGCAGGCTAGAACCCATAGAGAGGCCTGCGGAGGAGGCTATGCCAAATAATTCCTTTACTTGTTTTTGTGGTTTGTTCGCGTCACGTGACCAGTCACGTATCTGTCTTACTCTAAAACGGTGCGAGTCCGACACTTAAAATTTCCACATTTTTACTTGAAACACCATATTGCATTTGTTTTTCCAGGTTTTTATCCCATACATACTTTGATTTAATTTTGGTATAGTTGTAGTTATATACGATGTCATTGGAAGGGGTCTATAATGTTAATGTTTATGGAATGTTCTTTAAATTAAATTAAGGAGATAAGCTGTTTTGCTAGAGGAAGTTGAACTACGAAAATATATTAATCAAGGCGGAATGTTTATCAAAATTACTGTACGGACATTGATCTTCATATTTGTTAAATTTTGTCAACGATAGATTAATGATTTGATAATGAATACTAAACAACTTGTGAAATGAATCGAGTGTGGTGGGGAAACTAGGGAAATACTCATTTTAACAGAAAAATTAAAATAACTAGCTAGAGCTTGTTAGGAGCTTGCATATAGCCTATTTTACAAATACAGCCTGACAAAATCCTTAAGGGAAAAATCGAGGGACAAATTAAAGCTTCCAGTTGGGGACAAATTTCAGTAATTTCTTTACAAATTTCAGAAATTCTTTAGAAATGTTTTAAAGTGCTTTTCTTCGATGTTGAAGTGCGGCTATCATAGTGACTTTGGCGCGTCCAAATGTCCAACGGAAATTTCTCAATACCTCGCCACAAATAATGTAAAATAGGACTGTTAATCATTCTAGTATTGAATACTTGAATTGTGGCCAAAAAGGTGAAAACTAAATAAATTTTCTTGGTTTTACATCCGGGTATAACCGAATTTGCTGAATTAACAGTTTCAATTGTCCCTTTCGTTTGTCTAAACTTTTCCTACAATGCCCACTCTATTCTTTTATAATCTCTATGCTGTCGTCCTCTTCCATCTACACACATTAAAGGAAGGGCAAATTTGGCCTGATATTCAGGCTAGCATGCATATGTATTGATTATATTGTATTCAGTTTAAAAAAGTATATATGTGACGTAGCCTGCTCGCAGACGTTGTATTTTTTACGCCAAGCGACGAAAAACTAACGTTTACCGACCCAAACTGCATGAGGGAGTGGATTCCCTCAGATTGACCAATTTCAGGAAACCTTCTATATTTCAGAAAGTGACGTCAGTTGATTTAGGAGCGGAATAAATATAAATAAATATTTTGAAAGCAGTCTTCGGATGAATTTTGGTCAAAATTGTACATAAATTGAATTTAAAGATATTGATACTTGTCCTGGTAATAAAATGCACCATTAATGATCAGATTCGGATAACGAAGATGTTCGGTTACCGGTATATTTAAAACGCGGACAGGATTGCACTATACTGTATAAATCTAGGACAGGCAGCATCAAATGCCGAATATATTTCGCTGAAACGACGGATGTTTTGACGGATATTTTGACGGATGTTTATCTTTAAGACAACAGAACTCAGAAGACGGAAAATTTTGTATGATACTGTGGCTTAGAAAGCGAAATATTAGCTTTAACTTGCTGTTTGAGCAACCAATGTAAACTAGCTGTAATCACAACACAAATCCGAGAAACTTGTAATTGCGCCGAGATGAATTTTCCAATTCGCCCAAACTTCGAAACGTTTAATTTATACTCTAACTTGGCTATACTTTTACCCGAGTTTCCCGATTGCTTGTTTGTCATTGTTATCAAAAATTTAAATTTCGCCTACTGCATTGCTTTTGCATTTTATATGCACCGATTGTTTACAGAACATGCGAGAAGATGATCACAATATTATTCTACGTAAACATCGTGAAGTTTAACGCTATAGTTTCCAAAATATATCCACGCAAGCAAACAAATTTCAACCCAAACAATATATTCCCATGTGCGAGGGCTTTCCCCAGTAGCTAATCCCTAAGTAGCTAAGGCTAGTTTTCACGGATAATAAACTAGCCTTAAGGCGGCTTCCAATTGGCTCTAACTCTTGTGAACACTGTCAGATGATTTCGTTCCTAAAACAAAGGGAATTGAATGTGTAGCTTGGGTCAGTCAGCAGACGTTAGTTTTTCGTCGCTTGGCGTAAGAAATACAACGTCTGCGAGCAGGCTAATGTGACCCAAACTTTGGGTTTCAGTGGGTAAAAAGTCAGCCTAGTCCCAGGCTCTCTCTCTAATCGCTGCTTTGATATATTTAAATAAGTCTTAAAAGTTTTATGCCTGGGTGTGCTGTGCGGAACGCTTCAGCGCGAGAGAGCCTAGCAGATTTTAGCCTGCGAACAGGCTCTCAAGCTGAATTGAGAGCCTGCATCGATGACTAATGAATTTGAATATCTGCGTCTCAAATCGTGACGCGAAATTCTCATTGGTCAGATGCTATAATTTATATGTTTCCGCTGAGCTCTATATATGTCAACTGCTGAAGCACTATGCATAAAAAACACATTAACTGATCAAATTGGTCTTGACCATCTTATCTCAAAGCACGAAATGTTCTGTTTTGGGAAAACAGTATTTAAAACATTTGAACTTTTGCTTCAATATCTTATATTTCGAAAAACAGTATAAACTGTACGGTCTAAATTTAGTTTGCACGGTCTAAATTTAGTTTGCACGAAAGTTGTAAACAACACCATATAAGGATATACATTCCATATTTGGAAAAACGAACGTTACGGGGCAGATATTCAAATTCATTAGTCATCGATGCAGGCTCTCAATTCAGCTTGAGAACGTGTTCGCAGGCTAAGCAGATTTCGGTAAAATGGTCCCTGATTTCAAAAAAGTGGTCCCTGGCTTGGTTACCAAGCATACCACATTTGTAAATAGAAAATGTTATGGAAATTTCCTTTGCGTTTACAATTATAAGTCATTAGTTTTGCTCTAATGCTGTCGGAACAATGAAATAGGCTACGTTTCACTAGCATACGGTCATAATGCATAACGAGCTAAATATGACTCGTGTTTACTAAAATATAAAGCCATATTAAATGCTATCTAGAAACTCTAGAAGCTTGAAAATTATGGCGAGTCTCCGACTAAAAATATTTTGACAACACAGTCATGTCAGGCAAATATTTCCAATCTCCTCAGCTACTTAAACCTGTCAAGTAGAAGGCGTAGTTGTGTATACCAGTCAGTGGCGTAACTACTATGGGCTCAGACCGTGAGAACCCGGGGGCCCCAACCTAAATGGGGGCCCCCAGGCTTAGGCAATAGAGCAAAAACATTGGTCAGGGCCTCTGATATGTTACAATGTAGTTTTATGACCATCAAAATTCTGTAAAATCTCTCCCCAAAGTCCAGGAAATGGCATTTCAGAGAGTCTAAATTCAAAAATTTTCCGGATAAGCATGCCCTGGACCCCCTAGAAATTTCGTGCATATACGGCGCTCGACTCGTGCCTTTGGCACTTCTACTAGGGGGGCCTTCGAAAATTTTGAACCGGGGGCCCCCTGATATAACGTTACGCCACTGATACCAGTATGGTCTAGTGTTGATCACAACTTGCGAGTATATAAATAACATCATTGATTATACGACCATTGCTCAGAATCAGTATTGTAAATTTGTATATATATTTTTTTAATTGAGCACATTTTTAATACAGTTTGAATATGGTTATGTAGACATCGAACATGATCAACGAACATTGCCGTATTCAGTGGCGTAGCCAGACCTTCATTTTTTTTTTTGGTGGGGCGAAGCGAACGCCGAAGGCGCGAGATCATCTAGGAGGTCCGGAGGCATGCAACCCCGGGAAAATTTTGAAATCCAGAGTCCCTGAAATGCGATTTCAAGCATTTTGGGGGTGAAATTTTGCATAAATTGATTATAATAGTACATCGAAGACATAAATCTTCCCAGACATTTCTAATTTTCTACTCGGAATTAAATAAATTGGAAAAGTCACCTTGGAAAACAGGAGGAGTCGGTCAGCGTCACCTTATTTCCCCTCTGTGATGCTGGGGAGACTGCTAACTGCTAAGTGGTAACTATAAGAACAAAGTAAAGACCGGTTACAGCATTAAAATGCGGTGCTTTATACAAATAAAACTTTCTGGCGGTTCCGCCTACAAGCTGTGCTACTAGAGAAAGGTTATATGACTTATATTCCTCCTGTCGGGCCGGCAGTTGTTCCGTACGCTTGCTTAATTAAAACGTCGCTTTATTAAACGGCATCAGGATAAACTATTTTCGGATCAAAATACTATCAAAATACTATCAAAATGAAGAGAAAATTGAGAGGAATCCATTGGTATACGGCCGAAACGTACTGCATGCATTTTTAATTAGTTAAATAATAATTTTGAACGATTTGTCAACAATGACAATTTCGCTCGACTTTCAAACCATATAAAATCGCTAGAATACTGCTGTTTCGTAATGAATTTGGCATCCGTAAGTACAATTTCGTACGCTGATTCGAACGATGGTATTTTTGTTCTTGTTGGGTCACTTAGGTGCATTTAAAAACCAGAGATAGTCGATCCTGAGAGTCCGAGATTAATTAATTTTAAGGAAGCAATTTGTTTCCGAACAAACTCCTCCCCCAAAAAACCGTCTGCTGTGATAGCGGTGTGGTAGCGGTGCTAAACTTGGCACGGACACCGCAATTTTGCAACAGGGGGCAGGTTCTATATAGCCCCAGCGAGTTAACGCTCATTCGAGCGTCTTGTCTATTTGTGAATTTCACAACTGTTTATATTATTATCATAAGCTTTCGTTAGTAGGGATGCAACTACTTAAAAAATACAAGCAGTATTTCGACGTTTTATAAAGCGAAGGCCCTTCGTCTGGAGTTAGCTAGCAGCCAGACGCTAGGTAGTTGCATCCCTACCAACGAAAGCTTCTTATTGTTGGCGCTACTTACATGGCATGGACAGTTTATGTTTATAACCATTCTGACCATTCTGTTAATCTTACAAACAGGAAGTGAGTTCGACGAGAACGGAAATGTTCGCAACTGGTGGACGAAGAAATCGCGGGAAAATTTCGTGAAACGATCGACATGTTTGATTAACCAGTACAACAACGTTAAAATATTTGGTTATAAGGTTCGTGCAGTTTCTTCTTTTTCTGCACGGTGGGTGCCGGTATCTATAGGAGGGGCGAGAGATCTATGTTCCCCAATAGTGAGGGGGAGGGGGGGGGGGTAACTTCTTCTAGCCAATAAAGCTATTGTTCTGTTTGTTTTATTTGGGAGGGGGCGGATTCGGGTTTGGGATTTTGTATTCGTATTATGAAACGCTGCTTCGTCGCGTGTTCCAGGCCCCGCATAGTGTCAAAAATTGCCAAAAATAGTTCGTATTTTTATCATATATTCAAGTGTTACTATTGTTTAGCGTAGTTTTTAAAATATTTGGAATATTTTTCGATTGAAGATCAATCAATCGGAAGACTATAACAGAGTTTAGCTCACTAATCTCACTATACTTGAAGCTTTGTTTAAGACATTTTTTTCTCGGTTTTGGTAGGCCTAATTAGGGAGCTCATAGTTACTTTGCATAGCATTTCACCTTATTAATATTTCTCTTAAGTTCGTTCCAGTGTGATTATTTAGGACCTTGTATAACAATCTTGATTTGGTTGTACGTCACCTTGTCTTTAAATTATCCCAAGTAAGAGATCAAAGAACGTCAGCAGATCTGGTCTCGTAGGTTTGCCCGGTTTTGAAATTTTGAAAGTTTTTTTTGCAGTTTGTTATAAACTCCCCGCAAGAGAAAACAAAGTAAGGCTGTATCTGCGCGCAATAGTTGTTTGTGATACATGCTTAATATACCCCGTTATGTGTTTTTGAGATTAGTTATATCTCAAACTCATAATTAGCATAAATACCAGACATATACTTTGTGGCTTTTTACATGGTCCCGCTTTGCCGGGACGAGATGAGAGCATATCGATATCTTATATAAACTAGATAGCGCATCTCTTTTAGTAAAATTGAAGCCAAGAATATTCCAGCGGTTACCGCCATTTGAATAGATGGCGGCCATGTTGAAGTTTCCCACTCGCTAATAAACGCTTAAAAACAACAATAACTTTCATCATTTGAATAGTTTAAAAATGTATTTGGAATAGGTTTACCTTAATATTTAGGTTCCGTGTATAGGATATAGAAATCATACGAATCTTCTAATTTCATAGGAATATCCTGAGTCTGCAATCAGGGCTACAATTTTTGAATTGTAGAATAATTAGATGCACTATCTATAGTGTATATAAGATATCTATGGATGAGAGGTGGGGTAATTTGGCGAGTTCAAACAAGTCACTATAATAGGCATAAGTAAAAAGTCAATATATAGGTCGACAAAATTACTCATGCAGGTTGTTTTGATTACTTCTTCGAAATATGCGTTTCCGTAGCAGCCTTAACAGATATATTTGTTGACAGTCCCAAACATGTAGTGTTTGTATGTGTGTCCAATCCAATTAATTAATCAACTGATCAGTCCTAAATACTAGTCAGTAGCCAGGAAATACATTCGGAATAAGTGCTGATTGAAAAAGCCATAATTCACTTAAAATTTTGAGGAAAGTTCTTAGCCTACTAAGAAATACATGCATAGAACTCAATGGTCTACCCGTGACAAAATCCACAACGACGCGTCCGCAATCATTAATTTACTTCTCACGCTGAGTGGATTTAGTACCTTCTGTACGCGGTATGCTCGTTGCTTTGGAGGAACCACCACATAGTAATACACATTGTTTTTTTTAGGTGAATGGCACAAATACATTATCAGAAAACATTGCTGATAACGGTGGCTTGAAATATGCTTTTAGGGTAAGTGAATTTGGAGAATTCAGATTGCTGAAGACCCCTTTTGCGTATCAGCTGGTCAGCTGTTATGATACAAGGAACTCTCAATAATTATGGTTGAGGTTGGTACCCTCATAAACTACTGAAACGTTGCTAACACAAAATATAACCGGTTTAAGACTGGATAAACTTAAGATTGCTGTGCCTTAAAAAACAAGCAAAAACTCGACGTTTCGAGCAAAGGCCCTTCGTCAAGAGTTAGTGGACGAAGGGCCTTCGCTCGAAACGTCGAGTTAATTTCTGCTTGTTTTTTTTAGGTAGTAATATAACCACTCAGCACAACATTTTCACATTGGTACTACCCACATTGGTACAGACAGTTTTAGTGAATCTAAGATTTACTAAAAGATGTAGAGTTGGTTTTTCGCCATTTTCGTCTTATTTTATCGACGGATACAGAATCTATATATTCTCGCATTATTCTGTTTGACAATTTTGTCATTTTGTTTTCCCAAATTTTGAAATTTTTACGCTCTCTCTCTCTACTTCGGATAAAAAGGATTATACTATATTCTTGTTTGATATTTAAATTATAAGTTGTGAAGTTTTGTATAATGATGTTTTGTAACAGGTCACAAACGTAATTGGCTCACGCTGTGTTAGTGTTCCTGAATCGTCTTCCTGTTTGCATATGTTTATATTTCTGTTGACGGCTGAAGTTAATAAATTAGATTAAATTAAGATTACATCTTTTATCTCTGAATTTGTTAATTACATGCAGTTGTTGTACAATAAGATATTGTTGGTACATCAATAAATATTGATAGTAATTTCAATTATCTTGACATTGGGTGAATAAAGCTCTTACAATTCCTTTAGTCTTTTTTCCGTGCCAACCTCTGACCATAAAAGTATTGAGCCGTCCCTAATCCGTTAAGTAAATTGTAGTACGTAGACTTTTGTTGAGGAAAGATAATGTGGGTAAAGGTGATTGGCTAAACTGTTAATAATAATAATAATAATAACAATAATGTTAATAATCTAACGTATTTTTTTCCTTAGGCATATCAAAATTGGCGTGATACACATAGCAATGAAGATAAGTTACCAGCTCTTCCTTTTAATAATAATCAACTGTTCTTCATTGGTTTTGCTCAGGTAAGCATACTCTGGAATATTCGTACCTATAATTTTCAGCTTTCGGTAGCGTTTTTCTGTATTTCATAGCCGAATTTTAGAGTGCTAGGCATGACTTGCTCATGCATGGTAATAGACGGCGCAGAATCTGATACCTTTATATTAAGTTCTACCACTGTGATTTTCTAGAAGGGATCACCTACGTGTAAACCAGCACGTTTATTTCTTTGGGAATATAGATTTTTAAATCCCACCTCCTCGGTGTCCAGTTATCAAGTTTATATTATGAACAATCGCTGTAGGTAGCAAAATATTACAAAATGGTTTTCTATAATGCAAGCACTTAAAAACTTAATCAAACAATTATTTATCTTTTTCAAGCTCATTAAACTTATATTGTGGAAATACACCTATTAAAGCTATGTAAGCTATGCAGTAATTATCCAACATAAGTTCCCATTCCCTTACTCGAGGTGACATGCATGCATCTTATGTACAAAATAGCGGCTCAACTGGGCGAATTTTTCAGGAATCTATAGCCTTTTATATAGCCATGTCTCATCGACGGGCTCGTTCCATCATGTATCACGCATCAGCGTTTGTCTTAAAATTTGAAAATTAAACTTTTTCCCTTGTGTAGGAATGGTGTGCAAAATATAATAAAATATATGTTAAAGCTTCGATGGATAAGGACGTACATTCTCTGAATCCAGTTAGGTGAGCAGTATGGGGTATTGGTGTGGGTATTGATGGCATAGTGGTTAGTGCAACCGCAAGTCCCTTTCAACTCTATGACCGAGTTTGATTTTTCGCAGGTTTTTCCGGATACTTAGTTTCGTCCTGTTACTCTGTTCTGTTAAGGGATAGCTCTTTCAGGACCTCTGGCATCTTTTATAAAATAAATGGCTTGATACAGTGTTTTGAAAATGGGAACACTTGAATAAAATTCATCGACACATCGTGTATTTTCACTGTAGAAAATTAAAACGAAACTATAGCCGACATGATATTGCCATTCATATCCTAACTATTTATTTTTGCTTTAATTTTAGAGTACGGGTCCCACTGACCAACTTTCCTGAATTTAGTAAGGCATTTGGATGCACACCGTCAAACAATACTTGCACCTTTTGGTAGTCCTGTTTTTACTTCAATCATATTTAATAGAAAATAAACATGGTTAGGTCTGAGACTGCATGGTAATATTCAAAGAGATTTACCGTCGGACTCCAATAGTGAAAGCGCATAAATCTTAGAAGAGAATTGGCAAAGAAAATTAAGTTTTTTCTTACTTCAGACAAATTTTAAAATGCCTGTCAAACATATTTAAAAAGAAGAACGAGAATGTTACGGATATTTTTTTATATCATACTTCCTCATCTGCCAATTGAAATCGCGAAGCATTGTTCAATGTTCATATTTAGCGTAATGCACGGTCAGATTTTCTATTGTTTTTACGCATTTTTGAGGAACCATTGCAAAGGCAAATTCAGGAGTCGAGGAACATTAAACACTTCTTCCAGGTCTGTTATTAAAAGCCTGTACAACGTTTCTAAACGGTCTTTGGTTTCGAAATATTCCGACCTGCAAAAATAGCGTGTAGTCCGCCATCTTGCTTCTTGGCTCAATATAGGTGACGTCACAACTGGGGTGAAGGCAAATTTTTATTCTGCAACAAGATTTCATTGTCCATCATCCATTTTAAATTAACTCACACTTCTCTTTAAATGCAGTCACCCATATTGATGGTAGTTTTAACAAGTTGAACCAACGAGGAATTTTGTTCTCGACCAATCAATGCAGTTGTTGACATCTTCGCTCTAAGCCAATCAGAATGCGTAATTGGTTATTACTTCCGGTAAAAACATACATTAATATGAAGCATATAATTAAGCATATAAAACATACAAACATATAATTCATTTATACGAAATTCCCCCTTGTTAGTTAAACTCTGTTGTGATGTCACTCAAATCCCAGCTAATTAGATCAAATATAGAAACAAGATGTTTCTGGTCAGAATAATTCTAAAACCAAGAAATATAGAAAAGGCTTGTCAAGGATTTTCATATATCATTTTAAATGTTCTTTCAAATGTTTTCTCCCCATTTCCCATTAATGCTTACACATTAATATGTTTGAGCAATTGAAGTTTAAGGTGGCAGCTATTGCATGGAGTAATATATTTTTGCGTGAAACATGAGGATATTACCTCCCGTAATTGCACTGTTATTAAGATAAATCAGACATGTAGCTAAGAAGTTTGATCTACGTATATCAAAGTATTAATTAATAACTGTTAACTCATCCACTCACCCATCCATGTTTACATGCATATACGCTTCACATTTCTAGAAACTATGTACTGGCGTATATAGGTTTACTTGGCATGAACAAATTTCCATAAATAAAAACACAGAACATTGCCTTGTCGACAATCTAAACCATGTTTATTTTCAATTAATTGTTTTTTAAATGTTATGCTACCGAGGTTTATACATGTTAATCTGTTAATGATAGAACAGGTTGTTTTTCTTGTTGTTAAACATAACGAATGATTTTTTCTGTAATTCATATTGGTTATTTTTTACTTAATTAATATTTTTTCTTGTTGTGAATTAAACAAAGCAAATGATTTGATTTTTCCTGTTATTCATAATGGTTATTTTTTAAATTGATAATAAACATTAAATAGTATAGAATTCATGATCAGATGTCGTTCTATCTGTTTCTTAGATAGTAATATTCAGGGCCAGATTATGGTTGCGCGGGGTCCGAGGCATACTTTTAATAATTTTAATACGGGGCCTGGGCCTACCCCTTTCACCCTCTACCACCGACGGTGTTGTGATCTAAGTCTTTTTATTTTGTCCTTGAAATGATGGCGTACGTGTGTACACAAATTGGAATATATGTCAATGATTTGGCAATACTATTGTACCTATCTGTGCGTTTACATGGCGCGTAGTTGAACAATATATATATACATGTATAAGACCCATTCTTCACGAAATTCTTGGGCTCCACATTCTGGCAGCACTATTTAAGGAGCTTTGCTGCGTGCTTTTTGTGCTTTGCAAATTGGGTGTAGCGAATTATGTTATTTGGGCGCTTACTTGACAATGGGCTTGTCAGAGCCCACGGTTATGCATGCATGGAGGCAGCGAGCGTTTGGTTCCCTCATTTGGTTATAAATTCATGTCTCCCTGCTGACCCCAACTCATGATCAGTGAGACATGAATCTGTATCCATTTCCTGGAACAAAAAATCTTGTGTTAAGGAAGTGCGCAAGAAATATAGACTGGCACCAGAAAACACAGGGACCATAGGATTATTAATATGGAATTTGGGGCAAACTCTGGTACTCAAGGATTACGGTTACGATTTGGGTTAGGATTAATGTGAGGATTGGGATTAATAATGAATCATATTAGCCGAAGGCGAGGGTAAATATTGGTGATTAGTATAAATTTTGCATATCAAAATTAATGAGCTTTCGCGCGTTCTGATTGGCAAGTTGACTGATAAATCTGACGCATTATTTACCAGCGGGCTAGTAATAAAATAATGCTTTTCAAAAAGAACGATTCGGCAAATTTAGTTTCAAAATCAATGAAATATTGGAAACAATTGTTCCCAGAAAACGAAAAAAGCACAAAAGGTTGCATTGAATTTGAAAGGTAGGATTCCTTTCTCAAATATTTATTCAAGAACAATTTAAAACTTATATCCGAGCCAACGGCGCGGAGCGCCGTTCCGGGCGTCAGCCCTGGGCGAGGGTACTAATTCCCCCCGGCTATTTACACCCGGGGCACAGAAGAGATAATACCAGAAGTCTCACTCGAGCGGAAACATGTCCCATCTTTTATACTGCGCATGCGCGAGCTAAACAAGTGTATTGCAGTGTTGACAATAGAAAATTATATTGGGAAGTTGTCATTCCTACAGTAAAAACAGCTTTTTTTTCAAGTAGTACGAAATGTGACTTCGATTTATCTGTGGAACTATTTGAACAGAAGGTAAAGCAGTAATTTTTTTGTATTTAGAAAGCAAATTAAAAAAATAGCGCACTAAATATAAATTTGAGCATCATTAAAATGTGTTCGCTATGATGCCATTTTGTCTCCGGTATATACGGAGTACTGCTTTTATACTGGTGGATATTCGAATTTATTTGGCTCAAAAACACCATTACTTCAATATCCCTTTCTTGTTTTTCCTTGGATAGGTTTTAACAAGATAGAACTCTAGATCACTTGGGTCCAAAAACGCTAGATTATAAAATCCTGATGTGACTTGATATACAAATAGAATATGCCTTGTGATTTAATACGACAAATAGAATGACTTTTTAAGTACAAACTTCAATGAATTGATAAAGTGTAAGGATAGTGTTTAAAGTCGCTTCATGTGTAGAAGCTGAATTACTTTAGTTTATACACTGTATTAAATGTCGATATCACATGTTGATATGACTTTAATACTAGCAACTTGCAATAAGTGGTCTGTCCTGCTTGTTTATAATACTTTAGAGTTTGGACATTAGAACATTGTAATTGCCTGACAGAGACTGTTAGGGCCTGTTTGTATGGAAGCCGGGCTGGCCCACTTAGCGAGACAGCCCGGTAAGGTAGATAAGCCGGACGATTTCTCTTGTGTTTATTTGAGAAAA
>CACRXK020013874.1:0-13590 GCA_902702795.2 Paramuricea clavata
CGAGTCAAAGGCTTTTCTAAAATCAAAAGATAAAACCCTTACAAACTCGGCATCTTCGTCCAACCATTTCAGCCAATGATGTTGACATTTAATAAGGGCTGACGTTGTATTTGTTCCTTTTTTATAGGCAAACTGATCATGGCCAATGATTAACTTAGAGTGTTCTAAACTCTCTTCCCTAAAAACAATTTTCTCAAAAAGTCTCATGATGATATTAGTCAATGATATGGGTCTTAGCTGGCTGCAGTCTGATAATGTTGACTCTTTTTGTATTGGGCTAATATTTGCGAGTTTCCAAAGCGAGGGAACGTGCTGTTCATGCAAGGAAAGATTTAATACTTTAGTAAGTACAGGTGCAAGATAGTGAGCGTAGTCTTTCCACAGCCAGTATGGAAGTCCATCAGGGCCTGGTGAAGTTCGTTTTTGTTCTATCATGAACGTTTCAACTGTTTGTATATCAACCTTCGGGATTCGAATTTCTTGGGAGATTGTTAAGGGTTGTGGTGGTGTATACTGAGTGTCCGTATTTACGCTTTGAAAATAGGTGTTAATAGTATTTGGATCGATGGAGGAACTAATGTTATGGGATTTTATACTTCTGCCCGTGATTTTATTGACAGTATTCCACCAACCTTTCGCCCCTTGTTTATACTTTTTATTATCATTCGACACAGCACGAATTTGATTATCTCGAATAAGTTTATTTATTCTCTCCTGAAGTTCAGTGTTGGCTCCTCTACTTATTTGTTTGTTTCGTATTTTACATAACTGTTTCACTAATGGGGACATATAAGGTGGGTCAAGTGAGGAAGTTTTAATCTTGATTAGAGGAAAACTCTCGTTGAACATTAAAACAATTTCTTGGTTCAGGAGCAACACTGCTTCCTCAGCATCATTAGCACTATTGACTTTACTCCAGTCGAAAACTTTTAATTTATTCTCAATAACAATCTTTCGGTGGTGCCTAACATCTCTAAAGTAGACATGTTTTCGTTCGGATCTAGCTTGGTGCCTTGGTGTGACCATAACCGCCAAATGATCGGACCTAACTAGACCTTTGAATACAGTGGGTTGTTTCCACAAGTGAGGGCAATTCGTCAAAAATACGTCCAATATTCTAGGACCTCTGGTAGACTTTTTGACCAGTTGTTTTAGGTTATGTTGGTTACAAAGATCTTGTATCCTTAGTTGGTTTATGTCACCAGCGATAATTAACCTAGCGTTAGGTTCAGTGAGTAAAATCTGCTCGCAACTGTCCGACAAATGATCTAGAAATTCGGATTCAGAGTACTCTGGGTCAGGTGGGTAATAAACTCCTCCAATGTGATATTTGCTATTTTTTGTCTGAATTTCGCACCACAAGCATTCGAAGTTATTTTGCAAAGCAAGTTTTTTAACTTTCCAATCACTTCGGCAAATAATTGCAACACCACCACCATGTCGACACGCACTGCGATCTTTTCTCACAAAAGTATAACCGCTAGGACAAATAAGACTGGACTGTATTTTCTCTATGAGCCACGTCTCAGATATTATGCAAATGTCAACATTGTTTGTATTCAATTCAGCATTAAGTGCCGGCGCAGCATCTGGTTTGGCAAGTGATCTAGCGTTAATTACCAAACATTTAGGTATAATCTTGGAGACGGGGGGGCCTGGTTTTAAAATTTTCACTTGTATCAAGTTGGTGTTACGCTTACGCCTATCTCCCCTCTTATTTGTAATTAGCGCATTCCGCATCGTTCTGCCGTTTCGGTAGGAAGTTCTCACTGGTATTTGACGAGCCATTGACATGGGAGAGGACTCAAGGGAAATACATGGAGTGGAGCTCTGTTTAGAAGGATTTAGTAAAATCTGTTTTGGTGGATCTGGGAGGATAATCGGGGAAAACTGGACGAGGGTAGTGGGATTTCCATTAACGGCCTTGGATAAGATGAGGGTCGCCATGGGTGTAGGCTGCACGTTTGGAGCTGCTGAGGTTGGGCTGTGTGGACGTTTGGTGGCAATGGCACTTGCGCTCGGGATAAAAAAGAGGCAGGTGGCAAATGGCTACTAGTAGTGGTTTTTAATACCGACCTTCTGGTTGGTACCCAAGCGTGGGAGAAATCACATCGATCGTCTTTCAGACAGAAGCCTCTGTTCTGCAAAAAAGGACAGGGGACATTATGTTTATGTGTATTGCGAGATGGTTTAAGATGCTGAAAGTCGCATCGGTCTCCCTTTCGACACCAACATCGACGCAGAAGAAATGGACAAGGAGTGGAATTCTTTAGGGGGCGGTCGTAACGATTCTTATTCGTCTGCTGGGTTCGCGGTTGCAAGGTCAAATTTTCATAAGTACAGTAGGTACCCTAACTGCTGGATTGGACTGCATATTAGGCACATTACTTTCCGGTAGTCGGTCTTCGTTGGCCTTTTTCTTAGTGCTTATGGGGACGTACTGCGTTGTAGGCGTGACACAAGATATTTCAATAGCACCAGGGAATTTTTCTATGGAGGCCGAAGCCATCTTTCCTTGTAATTTGGAGATACGTGATTTGAGATGCAAATTTTCTTCACTCAATTTGCATATATCTTGCTTATTTATGTTGATAGTTTCGTCTTGCTTGGCGAGTTTAGCCAATAAATTTGATATTTCATATTCAACCTTCTCTTTAAAATTGTCAAATAATGCATTTTTTATAGTGGCGCTGTCGCTCTCGCGTTGTTTAAAGGGGGTAGAATTTACAAATACTTGTTCCACAGTACCCTTCGTTACTTCACTGTGTCGGGAGTTCATAATATTACAAAATGAATCGTCAATAAAATTCTCAAGCTCCGCAAGCGACGAATTATCAATAGGTGATATTATATCTATTTTGGCGACAGGAATCTCGGCTCCATAATCATTATTCTCGGTTGTTAGGTTGCTTACTTCGCTTATATCACCGGTGCAAGTTATTACTGAGACTTCGGCAGACTGTACGCCTGTGTCACTCTGATGGGGCAACATAAGTTCACTATTTAGGCTTACCAGTAATTCCTTTAAAGACTCCCCTTCGCTACCTTGGACAACTAATGTTCGTTGTTTGCCGCGATACCAAGTTATTGTCAGATCTGAGTTGCTTATAAACTTCTTAGAGTTCCCGCCAGGTGAAATCTATTTACCGCCCAAACCAACGGTATTTTGAATAAAACTCTCCAGTTCATCATAGTTGCCGTTCCACTTTAAACGTTTCCCATCATAGACAAGAGTGTTGTTGTTTTTATACGTTCGAATATCGTCCAAATTCACATTTCCAACATTAAATTTAGTATTGGGAATATCTATGGAGCTAACCTTAGCATGACCATCCGCCATCATGGCTAGATTCCAGTGTCTTAGCATAATTAATGAATAGCTACTCTGAATATATTACATAACACTACGTCTCTGTTCGCAACAATATTATTTCTATATGTTTGGTCAAGTTTACGGAAATTTGGGTTTGTTCATGATTAATATGGAACTGTAGGATCAACTATTGGACATTTCCGTCATAGAATCTGAGGTACTGTAGTTCCGATGTGTAAAGTTACGCCAAAGTTCTACTTGTATACAATTGTCTAGTTTTCGAATGTTCACATACCTTTATGGCCTTCTTAATAATGCAATGGATTGAAAAAATTGGTTACTAAAAAACGAAGCCAATAACCTCAAATAAAAAAAACGCTCAAAATTAAGTCAAATTGCTATATTTTCTCACCACAAGTCTCTTTTCTAATTAACCGCAAATTTTAGCACAATTAAAATGGCGTCAATAATTATGGCGTCAGCAGAGGTTAAACACGTTTGCTCAAATGTATCGAAGTTCCATCCACTCGTGCGGGCTTGTATTGTGAGAAGATATCTTACACAAAATTGTCCAGTTCTGTGAAAATGCAAAAAAAATATGAAAATGCTATTCTGCTTCCTATTCCTGTGTTACTTAGCCACGCAATATACTCCGGAAATAAAGCGTGCAGAACAGATTAAGGAAACAATCCCCCCCCCGAATATCGAGCCCACCAGGAGAGTTATATTCCAGCCACCACACGAGATCTCACATCTGAATGTGATTCTTGGGGGATCAGCAACTATCTCGACGTGGCTAACTTGGTTTTTCTATATATGGTCTTATATCCCAATGTTCAAAGCAAAATACACGAAGAATTGGACCGAGTCGTGTGATTGTCAACCGAACTGGAAAGATGCGAAAAGCTTCCCATATCTTCAAGCTACCTTATGTGAAGTCGGAAGGATACCACATGTTGCACCTCTCTCTCGTCGGAGCAAACGCGATTCGTGACACAACCATCGCTGGTTACCCCATTCCAAAAGGAACATTTGTTGGCCCGAATCTTCCGAATGTGCATGAGGATGAACGAGAATGGCCAGAATCAGATAAATTTAAACCTAAAAGATTTCTGGATGAGGATGGCAAGTTCGTCGGCTGGAATAAACTGCATGGATTCATGCCGTTTAACGTTGGTCGTAGAGAATGCCCTGGTCAAACATTGGCGGGGATAATGATGTTTTCTTTTTCTTCAATGTTATTACATTATTACAAATTTGAATTGCCTGAAGGAGCAGAGACGCCAATTACTAAAGTGTCCCGCAAATCTTCTCTGTACCAGATAATTTTATAGTTGTTGCAAAGCCGCCAGAGTCGAAGTGCATGACTGAAGACAAATCTTTCATAATTTTTTTATTGTTTTGTTTTTGTAATATTAATAATAATACAAGCAGAAATGGTAATTTTAATGGATTTGTTCCACTTAAAGTGCATACGTCACGCTAAACTATAGTATAAATTAACCTTGTCATAAAAATGTTTTTCACCCTTATTCTTTTATGAGTATCCCACCGGGCACACGACGTTGTTTCAACGTTGAAATTTGGTAGAAAAAAGGTTGCGACGTCGACAACCTAATATCTACGTTGCTCTGACGTTGTTTTACAAACATTGGTTCAACACAGTCAACAGACGTTGAATTAACGTTCATTCATGGTTAAATGTACGACGTCGATTTGTGAACCAATCTCAACGTTGTTTTAACGTGGATTCAACGTTGAATTATGGTTGACGAGATTGGCAACCTAATTTCAACGTTGTTTCAACGTCGAAACAGTAACGTCGATCCAATTTGCATAGTTAACCCTTTTTCAACGTCTATCCAACGTCTGGAAGGTCATTTCCAACGTTGATTCAACGTTGGATAAACGTCATTTTGCCCGCTGGGATGCTTGTCTTAGAAATTGAGAAAGCTTGTTATGAAGATTTGATATTTCAAAATATATTGTTGATTGTCATACGTATATACCAATAAACGGAATAATATTAGTCGAGTAGTTGGTAAGAAGTTATCGGAAGCATAGAACTGGGTGCCCGGTTCTTACAGAGACAGCCTCTTAAGTTCAATATATCAACTTTAGCTACATTTAATAATTTAAAGTTTATTTACGTATTTCTGAAACAAAAAGTTTCCTTTTTCCAATCCAAAGATAAAAATCTTTGGATTGGAAAAAGGAAACTTTTTGTTTCAGAAATACGTAAATAAACTTTAAATTATTAAATGTAGCTAAAGTTGATATATTGAACTTTAAAAGCATTTTTACTCAATCCCAGTAGAAATACATACATTAAATCACTCCGCTGTCATTACCCGTCGATTCCCCAGTCATTCTTTTTCCACGACTTTCGGCAGAGCGATGACCGACTCTTTTCATATATGAGTCCATATACATATATATATATATATATATATATATACATATATATATATATATATATATATAT
The DNA here is from genome assembly GCA_902702795.2 of Paramuricea clavata. Lineage (NCBI taxonomy): Eukaryota > Metazoa > Cnidaria > Anthozoa > Malacalcyonacea > Plexauridae > Paramuricea > Paramuricea clavata. The sequence continues at coordinate 5,799 of CACRXK020013874.1, forward strand.
ATATATATATATATATATATATATATATATATATATATATATATATATACTAATAACTTACTGACCGAGAGTGAGGGCAGTACGGGAAAATATCCAACCGAGGTCTTGCTGTATTGACCGAGCGATAGCGAGGTCAATACAGCAAGACCGAGGTTGGATATTTTCCCGTACTGCCCGAACGGTTGAGGTCGGTAAGTTTTATATTATATGGCATTGTACGTTTGTAAAAAATGGGTAAAAAAGGTCACGCGAGGGCAAAGTACGAAACATTTGTAAAAAATGTTCTCAAGCTTGGTTAGTAAAACTACTCTACAGCAATTTTTATATAGAATACTAACACAGTTGGATAGTATTTCAAGAAAAATACGAGGTATTTCGTCATTTAATCAAAGACAAAGACAACAAATATGAAAACAATAAAATTAATAAACAGTATGGACAAGTACGGTTTTAGTTCGCTTCATCTCATAAATATATCTCTTTTTATCGAAAAACCACAGAAATTTTCAGGGAAAAAATATAAATCTGTGGCTGCTTTAGTTGTATTTTTTATTTAGGATGGTGTCAAATTCCTCGGCTATCTGCAAATAAGATTTGCAGCTCTTCACAAAGTCAAAACACAGCTATTCCTGACTTCTTTAATAGTTATAAACATTGTAAAATTTACCTTGTAATTTCGACTTTCGCTAACAAAAACATATTGAGAAAGTTCTTTATCCAAAGAAGGTGCTCCTTTTCTTTAGTTTAGGTTTATTTTTCTTCGTTTTGAATAGTTTTGAAAGACTTTTAGACACTTTTTGCCGTTTGAAACTCGGCTCTTGTCGCGGGGCAAAAAAATTGCGTATTGCCCGTGGGCAATACGGGAAAATCTTGCCTCGTCAGCAGCCAATAAAATTGCGCGATTCATCAAAACAAAAGCTTGCCGTATAATAAACATATGTTATTTACCGGCTGCGAGGTCCGGATGAGAAAAACTGTGCCCGAGGTCTTGAAAACGGCCCGAGCCCGAAGGGCGAGGGACGTTTTCAAGACCGAGGGCACAGTTTTTCTCATCCGGACCGACGCTGCCGGTAAATAACGTGTTTATTTTTTATCAGATGTAAAAATTAAATTCATTAAAATTCCGGTGTTGCTTGCGAACTAATTGAGATCAGTGCAGTTGTGTATTTTCAAAGCGAGGCTGACAAAAATTGAAAAGTTGAAAGATATAAAACACGAATACGAAAACTCGAGAAAATTGGCAAGAAACACACAAAAAGACGTACAGTTTCAGTAAAAATGTACATGCTTTTTTCATAAATATGATAGCAGGGAAGCTTTGGAATAAAAAACTTTTATGCCTGCCGTTTTGGCTTTGGCTTTGACAAAATCAGTTGCTCCTGAGTCCTGACAACGACAGGTTCATGTTCATGTTCAGTACCGATCAAAAACATATAAAAATGAATCTGTTTTGATTTAATCATCGTTTTTCTACTAAAAGGACAATGAAAAAGGTATGTTGTTTTTATATTTTTGTATTTTTTCTTCTCGTCTCAGGATAATATGCTTGAAAAAAGTGTTTTTAAACACAAACTTTTACTTTGTTTACAATATTTATATCAGTGAAAAATGCATGACACAAATGGGTAGAGAATATATTCGTGACTTGTTTTTACTGCTGCAGTTAAACCTTCTTTTAAATGGGAAAACATTTATTTTACAATTTCTGTTTAAGCTGTAATTTTTTCGCTTTTAAGTGGCCGAATACATGAGCATTTAAAAAATATATAGTTTTCTCGACGTAAGTTTTATTCATGTCAAATATAAACTTTCCGACTTTCAGTCACATTTCTATCAAAATATTGTCAATTCTGGTGAACATCGTGCTTAGTATGAAATCTTTATGGCTTGATGCAATTCATTTTTGTATTCTGACTATCATTAGGCTATGTTTTTCAAACGTTTTTGGCAGATTTTTTCGTTTAAAAATTGTTTCACTCCTCGGTTTTTGGCGCGAAATCCAGAGCGGGCAGTTGCATTTCACAGCGGGCAGTTGCGTTTCAGAGCGGGCCGGATGCAAAAAACCGGCCCGCTCTGAAAGGCTCCTCAGCCAATCAGATTGCTTCATTTTCACTGATAAAAAATAAACGTCTATCTATCTATATCTTTCCATGGGAACAGGTATATTGTCAATATACATAAGAATGTTATTACTGCATTCCCTAATATTATAAACATTAAAACTTTAACTTTTTTTTTTTTTTTAAATTTTAAAAATGGAGTACAGTGAAGGTAAGCAGAGGATAGGTGGGTGGGTGGGAAAATCTTTCGATAATGTTACTCTGTCGACATCTCAGAGTAAATTACGTTATTTTGCATGAACTCGTGCATGTTATGTGCCAATTAGGATGGGCTGTGTTGTGCCCTATGATTGGTCAAAGCCCAGAACAGAGTCGTACAAGGTTTTCAATTGGTTCACAGTGTGTTTCACGGTTTGTTCACGTGAATGTGTGCTAGCTGGCAGAAGATGATCTTTGACCTATCTGTCAAGACCTTTGACCTAACTGTCAAAGATTAGGTTGATATAAACTATATCTACCTCCTCATCTTACCATCACACCTTGTCTCATTAACTTAAATTTATATAGGCTATAAATTTGCTTTAATGACTCAAGTTGTTGATTTTTCCTCCACTTTCTTGACAAACACAATATTAAACACGATTATTTATTTTTGTGGGAGAGGGGTTCGGGGTTGTGAAGAGTCCATTTACAGTATATGACAAGCATCATGCCTACTCATATGTCACACCCTATTAGCTGCACAGATTCTGAACTGGCTGCTGATAATCTGACCAAGATTCACTTGGACAGTCCTAACCTGACCAACTGGAGCACGAAACCCCAGTATGGAGTCTATGGACAGTCCTTACCCTGACCAATCGGAGCGCAAAACCCCTATGGACAGTCCTTAACCTGACCAAAGGCACTAAACCCATATGGCCAGTCCTTAACCTGAACATGGGGGGTAAACCTCCATGGACAGTCCTTAGATTTAGATATATTATGTGTGACATATATTGAGTCTATGGGCCTGAAGTTGACATTTTATGGAGACTTCATCCCCACAAATACACAGAATGTGTATTCCCCATAGACGAACCCTCCCCCCGAAACATTGATAGTTCTTTAGCGGTTAGCACATCTGTCAAAGTGGCTGATACCCCAGATAGAGTTGCAAGACAGCTGCTGCCAGATGAAAGTTTGACATATATTTGAGCGTTACCATCACTCATACTATAGCTGGATAGTCAGGGAGGCCAGAAAAAACCTGGAATATACAGGAAACCTGGATGGGGCCAAGACAACCAGCAGCTTCCCCACAAAGCTTCTATCTTACAATTCTTAATTGGAGGGTTGGTAACACGACAAACAAAGCTCACCATCAAGGCACATAATTATTTATTTTATTTATTTATTTTTAAATGTAAATGTGTTCATTAAGACGTGTTCATTAAGATTTTGTTAACCACTCTTATTTTATTTCAATTATGATTGGTGGAACTTTCCTGAGTTGTGTGACATTACTCTCAGAAAAATAGCTTGTTCATTAGTTTAATTCGAAATAGCAGGGCCAAAATGCAATTCAGGTGCTTATAACCGGTGTTGTGATCGAACATCCAATCATGCATCCATGATATTAGCAGAAATTGTAAAATATGTATTTGGTAGATTAAATATATCATGCAGTTAAATGATAGTACATCAACGGATTTTCAATTTTCATGAGCGTAGGCATGCATGGTAATGTTAGTGACGTACCAATCTTTCATGATATCCATCTTGCCGACTTATCGCAAATGTAGATAAATATATATGTGCAGAGTTTGAAATCTTAAATTTCGTTAACAAATGAGCTTGCTTTCTTATGTTTTGAACAGTAAAGTATTGACAATGTTGCAGGTCCAATTAATGTTAGGTTTTGTTAGTTGACCTGCATCTAGGGACGCAAAGCCTCATTAATATCATTAACTCGACGAAAGACACGCAAAATCACTGTTTCTTATTGGCTGTCTTAACGCAAAATAGCAAGATTCGATTGGCTGTTGCATACATTTCTTGTATGCTAAATATGTTGTCCTGAGTTATTCGCTTTGTAATTTCCATGGTCATGAAATATAGGTAATAGATCATTAATATATGCAGATAGTCATTTTGACAGATTATGCTCGCAACCCACTGTTAATCTGCCCAATGGAATTTGTCTTTAGTCTTTACTATTAGTACAAAGAACAATTTGTATAGATAGAAAACCTATACTCCTATACTCGGGCTGCGTGCCAGTCAAAATTGTACATTTCGCAAAGCATAATTCGTTCAGCTGGACAAATTAATTTTCGGGCTTGTCTGATTGCCACTCTTGGTCTTGGAGGCATGGCTCAAATTGTTTGTTATAGTGTGTTTGCAGTCTGTACTGTACTACAAAAGTTCACATATAATTAAGTTATGCGTATATGAACTAAGTCTAGTGACATTAAAAATAGGCCTACTATATATCCCAACAGTATATCCAGTATTGTGAGTTGCGGCATTGTGAAATGTACGCATTAAACTTTTGTGGCTTAAACGAAACCGCAGTTATAGCTTACTCGCCGCTTTGCCTTTAATTAAGGCTTTGGCCTGAAAGGAGTGAACGAGTTATGACACTGAGATGCATAAGAGTTCGCTTGTATATCTATTCGATCATTCTTTAGTAGACGGTTCTGTTCATATATTCATGCAAATTCTACCAAATTTGTTTCATGCAACGTGTAAAGCGAATGGAATTTTTTTGTCCTGGTACAACGTACGTTTGAACATTAATTTTATGTACGTCGAATTGTGACATGTCCTTTTAAATCTTGTAGTACGGTAATTACTTCAAAGTGGAATGATCTATACTTTTAAGATCAGTTAATAACAACATAATTATATATCTTTATCTGCTATTTCCGCGAACCCATGTATTACTCTCTATATATTGAATAATATAATTATCTTCATCTGTACCTAACAGTAAAATCTACACTTAGGTCGCTATTATGCACCTTATTAGCACATATCCTTTATGTAACCAATCAAACTTGAGATTTTTGGCTATGCAAATTTTATAACTGAATGCAGTATAAGCTCGTTTACGTCCTTAGATGCAGGTGAACTATTAACATGCGCTCTGAAAAAGAAGTTTATAAGTCCACTTTTGAACGATTGAATACAGTTCAACGTAAGACCTGATTGAAAACCCAATCCAACGCCGAATCTGAGGCGTAATCTGAAGTCTAATCAGCGGCTAACCTCAAGGTGGTAATATGTCATTGGAATTTTTGATCGAGAAATAATACACCAGAATGTAAATGACGTTATAAAATAGACGAATTTAGTAGATTTTTGGTTGGTTTGGGAAGCGCAATACGAAATCAGAGGCCCAATATAACCTCAAGGTGATATTAATATTAAAAAATTAACATTGAAATACAGATGAGATCGATTTGCGTGAATAGTCGATACATTTGGCGCTCGACAATTACTATATATACCCAAATTCTGTGATAAAATAGACGAAGTTAAAGCATTTTGGTTGGTTTGAAAAGCGTAAATTAATACGAAACAGACGTGTGAATTCGCCGCAACTTTTAAATATACGCACCAAATATATCCGTTTCACTTAAGCATGTACGCTAGTTGAATATTTCGTGTTTATGTAGCCTCTCGATCTTGTTATAATTCCCCCAGCGTTAAATGGAAATAACATCATCGGTATTTGAGCCAACGTATTCATTAGGCCACCAGAAGAGTTAAAGCACTTGACCACGGTAGAGTTATATTGGATAAACAGCATAAACTGCGTCTCACTGGATCGTACATCGATACTTGAGCCAACGTATTCTTTTGTCCACCAGACGAGTACAAGTCCTTGCCCGTGGGCCGTGGCAGAGTTATGTTTGAATAAACTACGTCTCACTGAATCACATATCGGTACTTGAGCCAACATATTCCTTTGTCCACCAGAAGAGTAAAAAGCGCTTGCCCGCGGTAGAGTTATATTTTGAAAATCTTTCGATAATGTTACTCTGTCGACATCTCAGAGTAAATTACGTTATTTTGCATGAACTCGTGCATGTTATGTGCCAATTAGGATGGGCTGTGTTGTGCCCTATGATTGGTCAAAGCCCAGAACAGAGTCGTACAAGGTTTTCAATTGGTTCACAGTGTGTTTCACGGTTTGTTCACGTGAATGTGTGCTAACTGGCAGAAGATGATCTTTGACCTATCTGTCAAGACCTTTGACCTAACTGTCAAAGATTAGGTTGATATAAACCATATCTACCTCCTCATCTTACCATCACACCTTGTCTCATTAACTTAAATTTATATAGGCTATAAATTTGCTTACAAACAAATATTAGCGCGCTATAAAACACGATATATATACGCGCGTATCATAATTCGCGTATTAATTCCAATACATGCAGTACTGGACTAGAGATGTGATACCGTGATAAAAGTACAGATTTGAAGATGCAGGCTCGTAGATGACACTCTATAAGTAGTGTTTTTGATAGCGATTGGAACAAGACTATTACAAAGAAGTTACGTCCGAAGGGGCCGCAGTTATGTTCGGCGAAAGGTATGGCTAGTCTATATTTTTGCTCAGACAATTACGTAATCTGATAATATACGAAGTCGCTTGACTTTCAAAGCTCATAAATCGCTATAATGTTGACATCAACTAAAACTATTGCTATGAATGAGGACATATTGTTACACTGAATCGAACGTGGTATTTTTGTCCTCATAGCATTGAATGAACCAAAGATATGAAACGTCGAAACCGTATATTTGCACTGGTGCAATACGTGAGTCCAGTGTGGAAAGTTTGTATCGCGCGGCAGATATTTCTGGCGCTCAATTTTTATGCTTTCTATATATTTACTATTAAATTTTCGAAATTTCCGGCGCACAATTTCAAAACTTCCCAGTCTGGACGTGACTTTGACAAATAAATACATTAAGATGGGCGGAACCATGCGTTCAGTGGGCGGAACTCGGAATGTATAGTTTGTGGGCAGGCGGTACGTATTTCTATCTTCCCGTTTTCTCGTGCCCGCGAATACCGCCTGCTACGCAGGCTACTTTTTAACAGGCTTACTTTAACAGTTTTTAACAGGCTTACTCAGTTATTAAAGTATATAATTCACTCAACAACATACATGCTTGCAAGGAAAGCACTGTTTTAAATAGTTAGTAAACGTTTAAACATGATTAAAAATGATTAAAAACGATAGTAAACATGATTAAAAACCTCGCAAGGAAATAATTTTTTAAAAGGACAAAGAAAAATTAAAATATCTTACCTTTGAAAACAGTCAAAGAGATACAACGTATGCTGTATTATGCTTTGTGCTTTAGGTCTTTCGTTTCTAAGTTAGCAAGCGTTGCCTTTTTTGTGACGTTTCTTTGGCGTTTTCGGACGTTTTCCAACTTTTTTTCAATATTAAATATTGTTTGTATTTTGTCTTTTAAACTCCCGCGCAATCCACGCCACCCGCGTGACAATTCCACGTGTTTCTATCGAGTTATGGAAACACGGGTTTTTTGAGCTTTCGACCAATCAGCGACCGTGTTTTTAAAAGGCTATTTTATAAATTGTTTTAATTTTTTTACATGTAATGTTTTTCATGTTTCCCTCGCTACTCTGGTTTAAATAAATGATTACAAAGCCCAGTCGAATTGTAATCAAGACCCAACGTTTCGACACTCCAGTCTAGTGTCTT
>CACRXK020013875.1:0-13584 GCA_902702795.2 Paramuricea clavata
CTCATCAAAACTTAGAATTTACTCTTCAAAATTTATATTTTACTCTTTAAAACTTAGAATTTACTCCTCAAATCTTAGAATTTACTCTTCAAACTTAGAATTTACTCTTCCAAACTTAGTATTTACTCTTGAAAACTTAGAATTTACTCCTCAAACTTAGAATTTACTCTTCAAAACTTAGAATTTAATCTTCAAAACTTAGAATTTACTCTTCAAATCTAAGAAATTACTCTCCAAATCTTAGAATTTTCTCTTCAAAACTTAGAATTTACTCTTAAAAACTTAGAATTTACTCTTCAAAACATAGAATTTACTCTTCAAAATATAGAATTTACTCTTCAAAACTTCGAATTTACTCTTCAAATCTTAGAATTTTCTTTTCAAAACTTAGAATTTACTGTTCAAAGCTTAGAATTTGCTCAACAAAAATAGAATTTACTCTTCAAAACTTAGAATTTTCTCTTCAAATCGTAGCATTTACTCTTCTAAACTTAGAATTTACTCCTCAAAACTTAGAATTTACTCTTCAAACTTAGAATTTACTCTTCAACACTTAGTATTTACTCTTCAAAACTTAGAATTTACTCCTCAAATCTTAGAATTTACTTTTCAAACTTAGAATTTTCTCTTCAAAACTTAGAATTTACTCTTAAAAACTTAGAATTTACTCTTCAAAATTAAGAATTTACTCTCCAAACTTAGAATTTACTCTTCAAAACTTAGAATTTAATCTTCAAAACTTAGAATTTACTCTTCGAAACTAAGAAATTACTCTCCAAATCTTAGAATTTTCTCTTCAAATCTTATAATTTACTCTTAAAAACTTAGAATTTACTCTTCAAAACATAGAATTTACTCTTCAAATCTTAGAATTTTCTCTTCAAAACTTAGAATTTAATATTAAAAACTTAGAATTTACTCTTCAAAACTAAGAAATTACTCTCCAAATCTTAGAATTTACTCTTCAAAACTTAGAATGTGCTCTTCAAAATTTAGAATTTACTCTTCAAAACTTCGAAATTACTCTTCAAAATATAGAATTTACCCTTTAAAACTTAGATTTTACTCTTCAAAACTTAGAATTTCCTTGTCAAAACTTAGAATTTACCCTTCAAAATTAGAATTTACTCTTCTAAATTTAGAAGTTACTCTTCAAAACTTAGAATTTACTCTTCAAAATATAGAATTTAATCTTCAAAACTTAGAATTTACTCTTTAAACTTAGAATTTTTTCTTCAAAACTTAGAATTTACTCTTCTAAACTTAGAATTTACTCCTCAAAACTTAGAATGTACTCTTCAAACTTATAATTACTGTTCGGAACTTAAAATTGTGTCTTCAAAACTTAGAATTTAATCTTCAAATCTTAAAATTTACTCTTCAAAACATAGTATTTACTCTTCAAAACTTAGAATTTACTCTTCAAAACTTTGAATTTACTCTTCAAACTTAGAATTTTCTCTTCAAAACTTTGAAAAGGGAGTTCCGCTATTTGAAAAGAAAGTTCTGCTGTTTGAAAACGGAGTTCTGCTATTTGAAAAAAAATGCTCCGCTATTTGAAAAGAGAGTTCTGCTACTTAAAGAGAAAGTTCCGCTATTTGAAAAGGGAGTTCTGCTATTTGAAAAGAATGCTCCGCTATTTGAAAAGGGAGGTCTGCTATTTGAAAAGAAGGTTCCGCTATTTGAAAAGGGAGTTCTGCTATTTGAAAATATTGCACCGCTATTTAAAAAGGGAGTTCTGCTATTTCAAAAGAATGCTCCGCTATTTGAAAAGGGAGTTCTCCTATTTGAAAAGAATGCTCCGCTATTTGAAAAGGGAGTTCTGCTATTTGGAAAGAAAGTTACGCTATTTGAAAAGGGAGTTCTGCTATTTGAAAAGAATGCTCCCCTATTTGAAAAGGGAGTCCGGCTATTTGAAAAGAATGCTCCGCCATTTCAAAAGAGAGTTCTGCTACTTGAGGAGAAAGTTCCGCTATTTGAAAAGGGAGTTCTGCTATTTGAAAAGAATGCTCCGCTATTTGAAAAGGGGGTTCTGCTATTAGAAAAGAATGCTCCGCTATTTGAAAAGGGAGTTCCGCTATTTGAAAAGACAGTTTCGTTATTTGAAAAGGGAGTTCTGCAATTTGAAAAGAATGCTTCGTTATTTGAAAAGGGATTTCTGCTATTTGAAAAGAATGCTCCGCTATTTGAAAAGAGAGTTCTGCTACTTGAGGAGAAAGTTCCCCTATTTGAAAAGGGAGTTCTGCTATTTGAAAAGAATGCTCCGCTATTTGAAAAGGGAGGTCTGCTTTTGAAAAGAAGGTTCCGCTATTTGAAAAGGGTGTTCTGCTATTTGAAAATATTGCTCCGCTATTTGAAAAGGGAGTTCTGCTATTTGAAAAGAATGCTCCGCTATTTGAAAAGGGAGTTCTCCTATTTGAAAAAAATGCTCCGCTATTTGAAAAGGGAGTTCTGCTATTTGAAAAGAAAGTTCCGCTATTTGAAAAGGGAGTTCTGCTATTTGAAAAGAATGCTCCGCTATTTGAATAGGGACTTCTGTTATTTGAAAAGAATGCTCCGCTATTTGAAAAGAGAGTTCTGCAACTTGAGGAGGAAGTTCCGCTATTTGAAAAGCGAGTTCTGCTATTTCCAAAGAATGCTCCGCTATTTGAAAAAGGAGTTCTGCTATTTGAAAAGAATGCTCCGCTATTTGAAAAGGGAGTTCGGCTATTTGAAAAGACAGTTTCGTTATTTCAAAAGGGAGTTCTGTTATTTGAAAAGAATGCTCCGCTATGTGAAAAGGGAGTTCTGCTATTTGAAAAGAAAGTTTCGTTATTTGAAAAGGGAGTTCTGCTATTTGAAAAGAATGCTCCGCCATTTGAAAAGGGAGGTCTGCTATTTGAAAAGAAGGTTCCGCTATTTGAAAAGGGAGGTCTGCAATTTGAAAATATTGCTCCGCTATTTGAATAGGGAGTTCTGCTATTTGAAAAAAATGCTCCGCTATTTGAAAAGGGAGTTCTCCTATTTGAAAAAAATGCTCCGCTATTTGAAAAGGGAGTTCTGCTATTTGAAAAGAATGCTCCGCTATTTGAAAAGGGAGTTCTGCTATTTGAAAAGAATGCTCCGCTATTTGAAAAGAGAGTTCTGCAACTTGAGGAGGAAGTTCCGCTATTTGAAAAGCGAGTTCTGCTATTTCAAAAGAATGCTCCACTATTTGAAAAAGGAGTTCTGCTATTTGAAAAGAATGCTCCGCTATTTGAAAAGAGAGTTCTGCTATTTGAAAAGACAGTTTCGTTTTTTGAAAAAGGAGTTCTGCTATTTGAAAAGAATGCTCCCCTATGTGAAAAGGGAGTTCTGCTATTTGAAAAGAAAGTTTCGTTATTTGAAAAGGGACTTCTGCTATTTGAAATGAATGCGCCGCTATTTCAAAAGGGAGGTCTGCTATTTGAAAAGAATGTTCCGCTATTCGAAAAGGGAGTTCTGCTATTTGATAAGAAAGTTCCGCTATTTGAAAAGGGAGGTCTGCTATTTGAAAAGAATGCTGCGCTATTTGAAAAGGGTGTTCTGATATTTGAAAAGAAAGTTCCGCTATTTGAAAAGGGAGTTCTGCTATTCGAAAAGAATCTCCGCTATTTGAAAAGGGAGTTCTGCTATTTAATAAGAATGCTCCGCTATTTGAAAAGGGAGTTCTTCTATTTGAAAGGAATGCTCCGCTATTTGAAAATGGAGTTCTGCTAATTGAAAAGAAAGTTCTGCTATATGAAAAGGGTGTTCTGCTTTTTGAAAATAAGGCTCAGCTATTTGAAAAGAGAGTTCAGCTATTTGAAAAGAATGTTCCGTTATTTGAAAAGAGAGTTCTGCTACTTGAGGAGGAAGTTCCGCTATTTGAAAAGGGAGCTCTGCTATTTCAAAAGAATGCTCCGCTATTTGAAAAGGTACTTCTGCTATTTGAAAAGAATGCTGCGCTACTTAAAAAGGGAGTTCTGCTATTTAATAAGAATGCTCCGCTTTTTAAAAGGGAGTTCTGCTATTTGAAAAGAATGCTCCGTTATTTGAAAAGGGAGTTCTGCTATTTGAAATGAAATTTCTGCTATATGAAAAGGGAGCTCTGCTATTTGAAAATAATGCTCACCTATTCGAAAAGAGAGTTATGCTACTTGAGGAGAAAGTTCCCCTATTTGAAAAGGGAGTTCTGCTATTTGAAATGAATGCTCCGCTACTTGGAAAGAGAGGTCTGGTATTTGAAAAGAAGGTTCCGTTATTTGAAAAGGGAGTTGTGTTAATGAAAATATTGCTCCGCTATTTGAAAAGGGAGTTCTGCTATATGAAAAGAATGCTCCGCCATTTGAAAAGGGAATTCTCCTATTTGAAAAGAACGTTCCGCTATTTGAAAAGGGAGTTCTGCTATTTGAAAAGAAAGTTCCGCTATTTGAAAAGGGAGTTCTGCTATTTGAAAAGAATGCTCCGCTATTTGAAAAGGGAGTTCCGCTATTTGAAAAGAATGCCCCGCTATTTGAAAAGAGAGTTCTGCTATTCGAAAAGAATGCTCCGCTACTTGAAAAGGGAGTTCTGCTATTTAATAAGAATTCTCCGCTATTTGAAAAGGGAGTTCTGTTATTTGAAAAGAATGCTCCGCTATTGAAAAGGGAGTTCTGCTATTTAATAAGAATGCTCCGCTATTTGAAAAGGGAATTCTGCTATTTGAAAAGAAAGTTCTGCTATATGAAAAGGGAGTTCTGCTATTTGAAAATAATGCTCAGCTATTTGAAAAGAGAGTTATGCTACTTCAGGAGAAAGTTCCCCTATTTGAAAAGGGATTTCTGCTATTTGAAAGGAATGCTCCGCTACTTAAAAAGGGAGGTCTGCCATTTGAAAATATTGCTCCGCTATTTGAAAAGGGAGTTCTGCTATATGAAAAGAATGCTCCGCCATTTGAAAAGGGAGTTCTCCTATTTGAAAAGAATGCTCCGCTATTTGAAAAGGGAGTTCTGCTATTTGAAAAGAAAGTTCCGCTATTTGAAAAGGGAGTTCTGCTATTTGAAAAGAAAGTTTCGTTATTTGAAATGGGAGTACTGCTATTTGAAAAGAATGTTCCGCTATTTGAAAAAGGAAGTCTGCCATTTGAAAAGAATGCTCCGCTATTTGAAAAGGGAGTTCTCCTATTTGAACAGAATGCTCGGCTATTTGAAAAAGGAATTCTGGTATTTGAAAAGAAAGTTCCACTACTTGAAAAGGGAGTTCTCCTATTTGAAAAAAAGTTTCGCTATTTGAAAAGGGAGTTCTGCTATTTGGAAAGAAAGTTCTGCTATATGAAAAGGGATTTCTGCTATTTGAAAATAATGCTCAGCTATATGAAAAGAGAGTTATGCTACTTGAGGAGAAAGTTCCCCTATTTGAAAAGGGAGTTCTGCCATTTGAAATGAATGCTCCGCTACTTGAAAAGGGAGGTCTGCTTTTTGAAAATATTGCTCCGCTATTTGAAAAGGGAGTTCTGCTATATGAAAAAAATGCTCCGCCATTTGAAAAGGGAGTTCTCCTATTTGAAAAGAATGCTCCGCTATTTGAAAAGGGAGTTCTGCTATTTGAAAAGAAAGTTCCGCTATTTGAAAAGGGAGTTCTGCTATTTGAAAAGAATGCTCCGCTATTTGAAAAGGGAGTTCAGCTATTTGAAAAAATGCTCCGCTATTTGAAAAGAGAGTTCTGCTACTTGAGGAGGAATTTCCCCTATTTGAAAAGGGAGTTCTGCTATTTCAAAAGAATGCTCCGCTATTTGAAAAGGTACTTCTGCTATTTGAAAAGAATGCTCGGCTATTTGAAAAGGGAGTTCTGCTATTTGAAAAGAAAGTTTCGTTATTTGAAAAGGGAGTTCTGCTATTTGAAAAGAATGCTCCGCTATTTCAAAAGGGAGGTCTGCTATTTGAAAAGAATGTTCCGCTATTCGAAAAGGGAGTTCTGCTATTTGAAAAGAACGTTCTGCTATTTGAAAAGGGTGTTCTGATATTTGAAAAGAATGCTCGGCTATTTGAAAAGGGTGTTCTGATATTTGAAAAGAAAGTTCCGCTATTTGAAAAGGGAGTTCTGCTATTTGGAAAGAAAGTCATGCTATTTGAAAAAGGAGTTCTGCCATATGAAAAGAATGCTCCGCTTTTTGAAAAGGGAGTTCTGCTATTTAAAAAAATGCTCCGCTATTTGAAAAGAGAGTTCTTCTATTTGAAAATAATGCTCCGTTATTTGAAAAGTGAGTTCTGCTATTTGAAAAGAGTGCTCCGCTATATTTTAAAAAGGGAGTTCTGCTATTTGAAAAGAAAGTTTCGTTATTTGAAAAGGGAGTTCTGCTTTTTGAAAAGGATGCTCCGCTATTTCAAAAGGGAGGTCAGCTATTTGAAAAGAATGTTCCGCTATTCGAAAAGGAAGTTCTGCTATTTGAAAAGAACGTTCCGCTATTTGAAAAGGGAGTTCTGCTATTTGAAAAGAATGCTCCACTATTTGAAAAGGGTGTTCTGATATTTGAAAAGAAAGTTCCGCTTTTGAAAAGGGAGTTCTGCTATTTGAAAAGAAAGTTATGCTATTTGAAAAGGGAGTTCTGCTATATGAAAAGAATGCTCCGCTATTTGAAAAGGGAGTTCTGCTATTTAAAAAAATGCTCCGATATTTAAAAAGGGAGTTCTGCTATTTGAAAATAACGCTCCGTTATTTGAAAAGGGAGTTCTGCTATTTCAAAAGAATGCTCCGCTATTTGAAAAGAGAGTTCTGCTACTTGAGGAGAAAGTTCCTCTATTTGAAAAGGGAGTTCTGCTATTTGAAAAGAATGCTACGCTATTTGAAAAGCGAGTTCTTCTATTTGAAAAGAATGCTCCGCTATTTGAAAAGGGAGTTCTGCTATTTGAAAAGAATGCTCCGCTATTTGAAAAGGGAGTTCTGCTATTTGAAAGAATGCTCCGCTTTTTGAAAAGAGAGTTCTGTTACTTGAGGAGAAAGTTCCGCTATTTGAAAAGGGAGTTCTGCTATTTGAAAAGAATGCTCAGCTATTTGAAAAGGGAGTTCTGCTATTTGAAAAGAATGCTCAGCTGTTTGAAAAGGGAGTTCTGATATTTGAAAAGAAAGTTTCGTTATTTGAAATGGGAGTACTGCTATTTGAAAAGAATGTTCCGCTATTTGAAAAAGGAAGTCTGCCATTTGAAAAGAATGCTCCGCTATTTGAAAAGGGAGTTCTCCTATTTGAACAGAATGCTCGGCTATTTGAAAAAGGAATTCTGGTATTTGAAAAGAAAGTTCCACTACTTGAAAAGGGAGTTCTCCTATTTGAAAAAAAGTTTCGCTATTTGAAAAGGGAGTTCTGCTATTTGGAAAGAAAGTTCTGCTATATGAAAAGGGATTTCTGCTATTTGAAAATAATGCTCAGCTATTTGAAAAGAGAGTTATGCTACTTGAGGAGAAAGTTCCCCTATTTGAAAAGGGAGTTCTGCCATTTGAAATGAATGCTCCGCTACTTGAAAAGGGAGGTCTGCTTTTTGAAAATATTGCTCCGCTATTTGAAAAGGGAGTTCTGCTATATGAAAAAAATGCTCCGCCATTTGAAAAGGGAGTTCTCCTATTTGAAAAGAATGCTCCGCTATTTGAAAAGGGAGTTCTGCTATTTGAAAAGAAAGTTCCGCTATTTGAAAAGGGAGTTCTGCTATTTGAAAAGAATGCTCCGCTATTTGAAAAGGGAGTTCAGCTATTTGAAAAGAATGCTCCGCTATTTGAAAAGAGAGTTCTGCTACTTGAGGAGGAAGTTCCCCTATTTGAAAAGGTAGTTCTGCTATTTCAAAAGAATGCTCCGCTATTTGAAAAGGTACTTCTGCTATTTGAAAAGAATGCTCCGCTATTTGAAAAGGGAGTTCTGCTATTTGAAAAGAAAGTTTCGTTATTTGAAAAGGGAGTTCTGCTATTTGAAAAGAATGCTCCGCTATTTCAAAAGGGAGGTCTGCTATTTGAAAAGAATGTTCCGCTATTCGAAAAGGGAGTTCTGCTATTTGAAAAGAACGTTCTGCTATTTGAAAAGGGTGTTCTGATATTTGAAAAGAATGGTCCGCTATTTGAAAAGGGTGTTCTGATATTTGAAAAGAAAGTTCCGCTCTTTGAAAAGGGAGTTCTGCTATTTGAAAAGAAAGTCATGCTATTTGAAAAGGGAGTTCTGCCATATGAAAAGAATGCTCCGCTTTTTGAAAAGGGAGTTCTGCTATATAAAGAAATGCTCCGCTATTTAAAAAGGGAGTTCTGCTATTTGAAAATAATGCTCCGTTATTTGAAAAGTGAGTTCTGCTATTTGAAAAGAATGCTCCGCTATTTGAAAAGGGAGTTCTGCTATTTAAAAAGAATGCTCCGCTGTTTGAAAAGCGAGTTCTTCTATTTGAAAAGAATGCTCCGCTATTTGAAAAGGGAGTTCTGCTATTTGAAAAGAATGCTCCGCTATTTGGAAAGGAAGTTCTGCTATTTGAAAGAATGCTCCGCTATTTGAAAAGAGACTTCTGTTACTTGAGGAGAAAGTTCCGCTATTTGAAAAGGGAGTTCTGCTATTTGAAAAGAATGCTCAGCTATTTGAAAAGGGAGTTCTGCTATTTGAAAAGAATGCTCAGCTATTTGAAAAGGGAGTTCTTATATTTGAAAAGAAAGTTTCGTTATTTGAAATGGGAGTACTGGTATTTGAAAAAAATGCTCCGCTATTTGAAAAAGGAAGTCTGCCATTTGAAAAGAATGCTCCGCTAGTTGAAAACGGAGTTCTCCTATTTGAACAGAATGCTCGGCTATTCACTGGAAAGAAGATTTGATTTACATACTTTGCAAAAATGATGTAATTTTACTGCAAATTTACAGTAAAACCTAATTTCCAACAAAAATGTACATTGACATGGTATGTAAATTTTTGAATTGTATGTAAAATACGTGTCAATTCCATGTAAATATCTACCCTTTTTTTGGAAAGGCTGGAATAACCCTGGAAAAACAATGTGAAACTCTGAGCAAATTCACTATGTAAAAACCCTGTAAAAGATTCCTCAAGAAACGTGTCAAAAGCATGTAAATTTAATTTTAAAAAGCCTGCAAACTTATTGTAAAAATGGTGGAAATTCCTCTGTCCCAATTATGTAAAAACAATGTAAAAAAGCTGTAAAAGTAAATGAAAGAAAATGGAAGAAAACCTGCAAAAAAGCAAATTCACTATGTAAAAACCCTGTAAAAGATTCTTCGAGAACCGTGTCAAAAGCATGTAAATTTAAATTCAATAAGCCTCGTGAATATAGTGTAAAAATCATGCAGTTTTAAATTCCAAGGAATCATGTAAAAATCACGTAAATTTATCTGCAACGAACCATGTAAATATTCTGTAGGAAACGAAGTAGCCATTCCGAAGTTGATGAGAGGACTGGGGACGAGTGTTAAATTAAGCCCAAATTAAGAAATGAACCAAATAGCTAAAAAGAACAGCTCAAAATTAGTAAGTATACAAAGTTTGAAGACATTTGCATGAATACCTTTCGAATAATAAGGTTTCGAAAATTGTGAAATTAGTGATTAAAAGATTGTTTTTCGGACGCGCGTCCCAAAAACAAAAATTACAATACCGTTCACAGTAATAAATATCGCGATTTTTGAAAGCCTATATATTATTCGGAGGATATTCATGTAAACGTCTTCAAACTTTGTATGCTTACTAATTTTGAGGTGGCCTTCTTTTCTTAATTTGGGCAATTTTTAACATTCGTCCACAGTCTACTCATCAACTTTGGAATGGCTAATATGGAGAATTTCGGTAAAAACACAGTTATAATGTGAAAAACCCTGCAAATTTAAATTCAATAACCCTTTAATTTAAATTTTATATGATCACAAAAATGATATAATACATACAGAATGAACGCATAGAAACTTTTCGTTAAAAAAGCTATCAGTATTACTGCAACGAGCAACAACATGCATGTAAATATAGTACAATAAAATATGGTATTTAGAATATACATGTTAAAATTCAAAAAAATGGCAACAGAAATATTGGCATAAAAAGCGTAAAATTTCTATAAAACGTACGGAGCATTTTTTACCCTCGATCTCCGTCAATAATTGCTAATAAGTTAGTTTATTTTACGAGTCACTTTTAAGTTTTAAGTTATTGTACTTCACTCTGTCGTTGTCATTGATTCTAACTACTTCATCTTCAAATAATTTTCTGCCTAGTTCCACACAGAGAGATTCTTTTGTGTCGCCTTTGCCAATTTTAAGTTTTTTAACTTTACACAATTTTTTTACACGGTCAGGTTTTAAGTCTTGCAGCTGTTTCGTCTTTGTATAGAAAAGCGTCACCAATAATGCAGAATCCTTAGAAATCTAAAGAAAAGAAAACCATATACGTGAATACCACATATATAGTATCTATAGAACACAGTACATTGTAATAATGTATGTGTATTAAGGATGAGTTAGTTAATTAATTTTACCGTAAACTAGTTTATGCCGTCCTCTTTCATGTTGTAACAGATTGCACGGTAGTGTTGTGCCGCGCTGGAGTCTGCTGGAGCTCCGCCGTGTGTTTTTTTTTGTTTGTTAACCGGAGCTGGAGTGGTAGGGCCTTCTCCCAGCTCCGGCCAGAAAGTCAGAAAGAAGAGAAATGTGACAATTTCGAATAATTAGCGTTGGTTACAAACAATGGCAACATTGAATTTGTTAAAAGTGCATAAACAGTAATCTGAAGTCATATATGCTATGTCAAACCATCTCGCGATTTTCGGCTACTGCAAACGGTGATATTACAATAAGTCATTATATCTGTGATCTATCTTATCACAGAAACAGTTGTAAATCGCAAGCGTCATAATTTAATACGCTGTATCACGTCATCTTACCTTGGGGACAAAATTGAGCCGAATAATATCCGCCATAATCCCAGACTATATTGCCTGTGACTGTGTTGTGAACCAGTGCAGCCGGAGCCCGAGTTGAAAAACCGGAGTTTGCACAGCACTAAAGTTCGGTGTCAGCTACGGTACACACCTGTAAATTGCTTGCGTTGTTCAGTACATTATACATGTAGTATCTGACTTACCAGCTAGCCCAGCATTTATCATCCATATATAATTGATTTCGTTTAACATTTTGGTCGCGATATTTCTTGTGCTCTGTCAGCTCTTCACCCTTTAGAACAAGAAAATATAATTGGCAATTAGCAAAGCATTTTCCTCATTTTACGAAATTGCAACATTCTCCATTCTTCGTAAGTGAGCAAGTGTAATGTACTGTAAGCAAGGCTGTAGCGAGGGGGTATTGGGGAGGATTAAACCCCTCCCCCCAAGCTTTTTAGAATTAACATATTTGGAAAATCGGGTTGGCCATTCGGAAAATTACAGCAATAATAGTATAACAACATTTTAGTTGTTAAACAGAGAAAATATAATATAGTTGTATTGTCAGTAGTTTAAAATGATTTACGAAATCATGGCATTTAAATGGATAACATTTAACAAGTGGTAAATCGGTAAATATTTTTGGGCTCTTTTTTCTTCTCAAGGCCGTAGCAACTGGGGTGGGGGGGGGGGGGGGGGGGGGGGGGGGGGAGGTTGCAGCCATCTCAATAATTTGATAAAAATTATTCTTTTTTCAAAATCATGCAGAACTTTATCAAATAATATACCTTTAAAATATTGACAGTTGATTAATTTTAAGCGGCTACATTATCCATGACAAACTGCAAAGAATCATATTACCCAGACTTTCCTGCAAATTTTCCAATATATAGTTAATTAAATAGGCTTTCGCTACTAAATTTCGGTAAGCAAATTGTAAATTACGATATACTAAAACGCTGTTTTCTGTCCTTCAGAATTCTGTCAAATCTTCCCCAAAGTCCAGGAAATAGCATTTCAGAGACTCTAAATTTAAAAATTTCCTCGGGCCTTCGTTTTCAGCCACACCTCCAATAAAAAGGCTTCCCACAGCACTGCCTACTTCTTTAATATGTCTGCGTAAAATATGCCTTTTTTTGTTTGTAAATTGCGTCTTCATTTCCCGGATAGCAAACACCTTCGTGGCTTCGTATGTCATGAAATATTCGGAATCTTTTTTCGTCATTCGGAAATTTTTGGTCTTCACTCCTCCCCCCCCCCCTTGTTAGTCTTGTTAGAGACCCCTTGTTAGTCTAGGGGGGGGGCAGAAAATTACATTAAATCCTTTTAAAATACGTTTACACAGTCACATTAAACTGCGCAAGAGGAGCACGTTGCTTGAAAATTTTAGTAATTTTATATACATCAGCTAGTGTAGCAGTCTCTTGGCAATACTAGCCCTGCTTGATTAGAGCTAACCACCTGCGCAGACGTTGTTAGTGGCCGAGGCCCCACCTACAGTAACGTCTGCTCACATTCGCTATACATTTCAGCAGGGCTGCAAATAAATATTTGACTTCACAGGACATTTGTCAGATCATTTTTAATTTTAATTTGGTCGGACATAACTTGAATTTTGTCGGACAAAAAGCAGCATAACTAAATTTGGTCGGACATATAGATATATATAAGTCACAAGACATATATACTGTAAGTCACAAGACAAGTATGTATGCCATTCCGGCGCAACGTTAAGTAAACTGTAAAGTAAATGCTAGAACGCCTCGTAAGTTTTATTGCAAAATGCAAATTGAGTGAATTTGCAATCGGATTTTGTCACAACAAAAAAATTTATCTGATTATGTGATCCCGAGCAAAAGTTGCTCTGACATTTTTGTGGGGATAAAACGCTGAAACTGAATCGCGGGCAAAACGGTAACTGAAAGCGGAAACTGAAATGAGGATAAAACGCTGAAATGGGGATAAAACACTGAAATGGGGATAAAACGCTGAAATGGGGGATAAAACGCTGAAATGGGGATAAAACGCTGAAATGAAGATACAACGCTGAAATGAAGATATAACGCTGAAATGTGCAAATTTTATCGAATTCGTTGTTTGCCAGACCATTGCGAACTCCTATAAACTGAATAAATATAAGAAAGAAGTTCTCGGTAAAATGACAACCACAAACTGTTTTCGAAGAACGAATTTTATCTCAAAGTTTATCTTTTATTAATAATACATCTACAATTCTCTCCATATAACTTCGAACTCAACTTTTCAGTGAGGCACGAACTCAACTATGTGTGCCTTTTGGCACCGTTTTTGGAGTTAAAAAATTCCCCTTCATTCCAAATTTCGTTGTTTTCCTGTGGCTTTCGTAATCGCTATACATATTTTTGCTTCTTAATTTCAAACAGTAGAAAGTATAATTTATTTTGTTTACTTTAAGTTTAAATTCCGCAGCGGTCCGGTTGAGCGGTCCGTATCGTGAAAAACTGGACCGCAAACGAAGCAATTTGATTGGCTAAAAAGCATGGCGAAAATTTATGGTTGTCATTTTACCAGGAAACTTCTTTCTTATATTTATTCAGTTTTATAGCTGTAGGCAAATTACATGTGTTCGCAATGGTCTAGCAAACAAAGAATTCGATTAAATTTGCCAATTTCAGCGTTTTATCCCCATTTTAGCGTTTTATTCCCATTTCAGCGTTTTATCCCCATTTCAGCGTTTGATCCCCATTTC
>CACRXK020013877.1:0-13583 GCA_902702795.2 Paramuricea clavata
ATTCCGGAGGGCAAAAATTCTCTTCAGCGATTCAATAAAACTGAAACCAGCTCAAATTTTGGAAACGAAATAAAAACAAAGTGACTATATTACCGGCAGCCGGTCTAACTCTCAAAAGGTTAGGGTTAAGGGTTAGGGTTAGAGAAGGGTTTGGGATTGGGGATCGGTTTATCTATCTTATACCGAAGATTCAACTTTAACTATATAGTCAATGTACTGCCGGCCATTTTGTGTTTGATCAACCGTGAGCTGCCGGTCATATAGTCTCTTCAATTCGAAATAAAAACTACAAATTTACCTGACGCAATAAGATATACGTTGTTCTAAGTCTTGTTAAGATATAAGTTATCCTATAACACTAGGATTTTACATTTTCTTGCTTCGAAAATTTAAGTATAATAATGTCTTACTATTTTATAATTTTGTATTTTAAGAATTTCATTTCTTGTCTTACGAACATATTCTTAAAGTAAGAAAATCGCATTTTCTTATTTTAAGAAAATGTTTTCTTATTAAGGAAGTAAGAAAATCGTATTTTCTTATTTTAAGAAAATGTTTTCTTATTAATTTAAGAAAATTTTTTCTTACTTTAAGAAAAAGATATCTTGGGATTCAAAAATTTCTTATTTCAAGAAAATTTTTTCTTACTAAGAAAATAATTTTCTTATTTTAAGATTTTTTTTCTTAATAAGAAAATGATTTTTTTGCTGTGTAAAGAGTAAAGACGTTTTAAATAGCGATGTTGTGATTGCGCGAAAACATAAACTGAGGGAATTGGTCTTCTTGTTTAGGCTTGTGAAAAGATGTACTATAAATATATAACAAGTAAATTAAGGATATCAGCTAGCTTACTTATAAAACGAAGTCGGTACTTTGTGTTTAATTGAAGCCTTCATTGGCATATATATATATATATATATATATATATATATATATATATATATATATATATATATATATATATATATATATATATATATATATATATATATATATATATATATACTTATATATATATATATATATATATATATATATATATATATATATATATATATATATATATATATTGTATGATGCATGAATATTCTTTACAATCGTATAGAATATTCACTGATATGGCTTATTTAGGATTTTATCACCATGCATGCATGCAAGTGTTTAATTAACCGATATATAAAGGAGCACTCAGTAAATATAAAGATATACAAGCTTCAGTGAATAGCAATACCAAACTGTATACACGCAATCTGGCGTTATACATGCAAGCTTCAGTGAAGCTAGCAATGCCAAATTGTATACGCGCAATCGCTCAATGCCAAAGTATACTTGCAGAGTGGTTTTTGAAGAACGAGGCATGATCACAATATATAGATATCGTATGATGCATGAATATTCTATACAATCGTATAGAATATTCACTGATATGACTTTATATAAAGATGCCAAATTCAATGAAGCAAAAAATGCCGAAGTATAAGTATACTTGTAGACTGCATTTTTGAAGAACAGGCATGAATATATATTACGGCAGGGCTTACAGGAAAGGTAAATTCAGAATATATGATACCCGATACTATTTTTGCCTTTTTACGACTCGTCGGTAAATATAAAGATATACAAGCTTCAGTGAAGTAGCAATGCCAAATTGTATACGCGCAATCGCTTAATGCCAAAGTATACTTGCAGATTGGTTTTTGAAGAATGAGGCATGATCACAATATATATATATATATATATATATATATATATATATATATATATATATATATATATATATATATATATATATATATATATATATATATATATATATATATATATATATATATATATATATATATATATATATTGTATGATGCATGAATATTCTATACAACCGAATAGAATATTCACTGATATGGCTTATTTAGGATTTTATCACCAGACATGCAAGTGTTAGTTAACCGATATATAAAGGAGCACTCGGGAAATACAAAGATATACAAGCTTCAGTGAAGCTAGAGTGAAGCTAACAATGCCAAACTGTTTTAAACCTTAGAAAAGTTATCATATATATATATATATATATATATATATATATATATATATATATATATATATATATATATATATATATATTTCGGAATGTGAAATTCAACTAATTTAAAAACATTAAAAAATTAAAAACTAAGTTCATTTACTCGAGTTTCACGCCTATATTGGCGATCATCAGACTACCTGTCCGTATTAAGACGTTCTTATTTATACCTATTTTAAATTATTTAAAATTACAATCAAAACCTATTATTTACGTTACATTACTAGCATAAAATTTGTTTTCGTGCCGGCATTTTGATACTAATTCTGATCGTTTGTTTAGAAGAGTTCCCTTGGGAGCGTTTAGAATTGCCATTTTTTCTGCCAGGCACAGTTTACAAACTCTTGTTCCACTTGCGTACGGCTTAGCCTGCTTCAAAATTGACCATTTAATTTCATAATTTCCCATTCATAATTGACCATTTAATTTAATTTCAGTTTGATGTTGCAATGGGCAGCTACGATGGTGCGGAGATATGCGAGCTTGTTGGTTTGTTCATCCTCGACAAATTGAGAGCCGAATTTAAGAATGACAACATAGGACTGTACAGAGACGATGGACTGGCGGCTTTCAAGAACGTGGGAGCCCGAACCTCGAACGGCATCGGAAAACGATTTGCAAAGTGCCTAAAGGACCTTGGTTTAAGCATTACCATACAGACAAACCAGAAAATAGTAAATTACCTTGATGTCACTTTTGATTTAAACAATGGCTCTTACAAGCCCTATAGGAAACCAGACAATACCCCACTCTACATCAACGTACAATCAAATCACCCACCACCAATCATTAAACAAGCACCTACATCAATTAGTCAACGAATTTCCGATCTGTCATGCAATGCCGAGGAGTTCCATAAAGCAGCCCCGATTTACAACAAAGCCCTTAAAGAGAACGGTTTTGATGATCAATTAAAATACTTGCCCAGACCAACACTGCAAAATCCACGCAAAAATAAAGCGCGGAACATTATTTGGTTTAATCCACCATACTCAGCAAATGTACTAACAAATGTCGGCAGAGCAGTTTTGGAACTTGTTGACGAACATTTCCCACATGGCAACACTTTAAGAAAAATCTTTAACCGAAATACAATAAAAATAAGCTATAGTTGCATGAATAATATGGCCAGCATAATTAAAGGACATAACAAAAAAGTTTTGAACAACGAGAAAGCAAGCAGCGCCGGATGCAATTGTAGAAACAAGAATAACTGCCCATTAGATAACCAATGTTTAACAACAGCTACAATAGACCAAGCGAAAGTCTTTGAACCAGGAAAAGACGACGACCCTAAGATTTACGTCGGCATGGCGGAATCGGAATTCAAAACGAGGTTTTACAACCATACGCTATCATTTAAGAACAAAGACTATGCAAACAAAACAGCGCTATCAAAATTCATTTGGGACCTGAAGAAAACGAAAAGGGATTATGAAATTAAATGGTCAATTTTGAAACAGGCTAAACCGTACGCAAGTGGAACAAGAGTTTGTAAACTGTGCCTGGCAGAAAAAATGGCAATCTAAACGCTCACAAGGGAACTCTTCTATAAACAAACGATCAGAATTAGTATCAAAATGCCGGCACGAAAACAAATTTTATGCTAGTAATGTAACGTAAATAATAGGTTTTGATTGTAATTATGTAAAGATATATGCTAATTTTAAATAGTTTAAAATAGGTATAAATAAGAACGTCTTAATACGGACAGGTAGTCTGATGATCGCCAATATAGGCGTAAAACTCGAGTAAATGAACTTAGTTTTTAATTTTTTAATGTTTTTAAATTAGTTGAATTTCACATTCCGAAATATAATTCGCTCCACAATCTCTGTGTTGAGCACTCTAGCAAAGTGGACAAACCCAACTTGTATATATATATATATATATATATATATATATATATATATATATATATATATATATATATATATATATATATATATATATATATATATTTATTTAAAAATCCCAGTATTGGATGAATAAATTCTAAAAATAGGTACGCGATGCGTACATGTATCTGCGAAAAAAAACTTGATTCACATTTTGTATTTTCTTGAAAGGAACTGAATAATGAAGATGACATGAGACAATTTAAAAATTTCATCACTTATTATAATATAATAGCAAATACGATTTTAAAGTTAAACACAATGCACATCTAACAGGGCACACAGTGCAGAGTGCAGCAGAGGCAACTGCGGCCTTCGCCGCTCGTACAACTAGATTGTATATCTGACAACTTCGACTGAAAAATCCTCGATCCGCACCTGCAGTATTTAATTAAAAATCGACTGAGAACGTTAGTGCCTGTAACATTGTTCAAATGGCAAATATATTGCTGCTATATAAGTCTATGTTTTGAATGTTTAATTAATTAAAATATACACAACACAATGATTGTTTTACTCTGTAAATATGTAATAATTAATAAAATATGTGTTATTTTACTACTTATCAGATTAGGATAAGTTTCCATGCTGATAGATAACTTCGGAATAAAATCGCAAGTAGAATGGCGCGTGAAAACAAGACGAAAGCAAGATATTTTTCAAGCAAAAATGTGAAAATTACAAAGAATAGCACGAGGTTAAGCGATGCCCGTTCGCAGGTTAGATGCGGGCACGATGTAAACAATTGATGTAAGCTAATCGCTGATTGGTTTAAATTGGCTCAATTATATAAGCTTGTCGCTAAACGGTTAAGGATACGGTAACATTGGCATTACGCTTGCGAAAGCGTATATATCTGCTTCGCAGATAGAAAAATGCATAGTTTGTACATGTCATTGTGTTGAACACCTGAATTTTTGAAAACTGTATAGAGCCACCTTAAAGAGTTAGTGCTGCCCGCAATATGGTAAAAAGTATAAACTTTTGCTAGCTTGAGCTTGAACGATTTCCAATCTACACCCTTCTATAATTTATATACAGCTGTATGTGCCTGTTTACATGTATGTGATATTTGCATGGCTGGACAGGACTTTTTTAATCCAGCCATGCAGAAACATTGCCAGAAATCACGAACATAATTAATTCTACTTCTTTACTAATTTGCATATCACTTTGACATATGGCTCCAACAGTATATAGTAGATTGTACAACGCAAAGTTGTAAATGCAAAATCGGGGAATATGGCAGGTCCTTTGCAATTTGCCGCAATCGCTGGATGAAAAACAAAGCTTCTCGACGAATTTACTGTAATATTAGCCTGATTTAAATTACTACTATTCCTGCATTTTCTATATTTGTACAGAGGTTAATTTTAGCTACATTTGTCTATTTAACTCCAAATAAAAATACCGCGCTAGGAATAAACTAAAAAGCAGGGAAAACAGCAACTTAAACTAGGCCAAAATTACATTGGATAGATCGACAAACTTCATTTTAGCACCAGCGATTTCGGCAAGTTGCAAAGAGATCTACCATATTCTAAGATTTTGCGATTTACCGCATCTCGTTGTACAATCTACTGTACTGTGTACAGTTAAAGCCATATTTCAAAGTATATGTAAATTTTATGGAAGTAGAATAAATTATGTCCCGAATTTCTGGCCATGACTTGGCTAGGCAAAGCAGAAATGCTTATATGGACGGGATACATACATAGTAGGCATGATAGAGTGCTTAAATGAGAATTTCTTGTCTTGACAGGTGGGATCCTGGCAACAAATGCTAGGATGTACCTAAGCCAAATATATGTCGAATCATTCATTTTACTGCAAACACTCGATAGAGTTCATATTGCAATAAGGATCATAAAACTAGTGTCCTTTTGACAAGTGCTGACATCTTTAAAGTTTGTTCGTTCACTGCAACCAGGTGTATCAATCATGTTTCGATCGCTACTCTTGTTTAAATAAATGATTACAAAGCCCTGTCGAATTGTAATCAAGACCAAACTTTTCGACACTCCAGTCTATCAACAGGTTTTTGGAACAGCGATGGGGTCACCAGTGTCGACAGTAATTGCTAATTTAGTAATGGAAAATATCGAACAAATAGCTTTAGCCAACACGGCGGAAAAACGTCTGCGCATGCGTCAACCTTACCTGTAATAGTATTGCGAACTTGATGAGAAGCTGTTCCGAACGTTTCCGAAGGCTCAAAATGGCGGTAAAAAGGAGTGACTTCATTGTGTGTCTTTACAGCCAGATTTCGAGCGCAAAAATAAACATGTCATTCTAAAAACTAGGAATAAATACAGCCAGAAGGTTCAAGAAATTGTATTGTACAATAACATGAACTAAAGGTGATTGTTGACAAATATATCGTCTGAAACATTTTGTTTATCAACTAAGGAACGACAATTTCCGAATGTTCGTTTGAGATACATTTCTTTAAAAAAAACTGTGTCGCCAAATATAAAAAAAAAATTCGTTTTCACAATAATTAAACTTTAGGATTTATTCTACAATTTGAGTGGGTTAAGAAGCTTAACTTTTTAAGAGTTTTCTTAACTTTTTAGCTTGAATTTTTGTTTTGAATAATTTTTCAAACATTTTCGAAATTGTGTCCGTTAAAATCAACAATTTTTTACATGAATTATATTTCATTCCATACTTTAAATGCCAGGACGCTTTCAATTAATGTCTAGTCTACCCATCTGCTATATTTTCTCGTTTGTTTTACTAATTTTTGACCAATTAATAAGCATGTTTTTGTTTTAGAAATTGATATTCAAATTCCCGCCATATTTTCATAATTTGGTACATGCGCAGACGTTTTTCCGCGGTGTTGCTTTAGCCTCGATTCCGGCATCCTTCTCGTTTTGAGAACGTTTCGTCGACGATGTCATTTCTGTGGTTTCTAGAAATGAAATCGACATTCTGATGCAACATTTAAAGTCTATTGAGCCGTCCATCCAGTTCACGGTAGAACGTGAGATAAATGGACATTTAGCTTTTTCAGATTTGCGGAATGTGCGCATAACTGTCGAAGGGAAGTTAGAGTCTGATGTTTATCGCAATCCCACACAGACAAACATTTCCCATACGACTCTCATCACCCAGTAAGCCATAAAAGATTCGTAGCAAAAACTTTGCTTCAAACAGGCCATATTTTCGCAAGCGAAAAGATCCTGTTAAAACAAATCAGAAAACTCATGCTGTATATTCTGTACCATGCGGTGACTGCGAGAAAGAGTATCTGGGTCAGTCTAAATGCCAGTTTGGTACACGGCTAAAAGAACATCAAAAGGCTGCTTCAACTTAAGACAAGGGAAAATCAGCTTTAGCATGCGAACATGTGTTATACCAAACACGAGATTGCGTGGGAAAACTCTAAAGTGATTACCATGCACAAACAATCGCTATGGTCAAAGACTTTGCTTAGAAGGTGGCATATAAATATTAGTAATCATGATTTGAATAGGGATGACGGTGCCTATTTGCCATAGGAATACATGCATCTCATTCGCAGGCGACGTCATGCCTTGGGTGTTTAAGAAGCCACGATTGCAGCTTTAGATACCCCTGATGAAGACACTACACTGAAGTGTCGAAACGTTTGGTCTTGATTACAATACGATTGGGCTTTGTAATCATCTATTTAAACCAGAGAAGCGAGAAAAACATGCTGACATCTTGTATTCTCATTGCCAGCATAACTATCATACACAGCCATCTTACAGACAAGGGGAAGCTATTTAAAATTGCTACATGATGAGTTTGATTACAGAGAATAAATTTTCCTTTATAGGTAGATTTTATTCCAGAATCTTGACTAAGATGATGACCAATTGCAATGAGTGGAATTCAGCGGAAAGCACCAGATGAGAGTGCCAAGAACTCACCCCAAGGCAAAGCGTTCCATTCTGCACTCAAAATTATCAATTACGTATAGTGAATTTTGTTCACTTCATTCAACATTGGCTACCAGAAATGTGATTAAAAGCCAATTGTCTTATAAATTACCATTATAATGCATTAAGCACTAGCACTCTCCACATGAGTGTTGACGAGTAATATTGTCACACGTTACACAGAGTACAATAATTATGTTTGTGGATCCAGGATTTCTGGGTTAGTATGTTCCAGCAATCACTTTGTCTATGGGTTGGAACAATAGTGAATCAAACTTTTCCTACGGAAGCAATTAGATAATTGATGGATGGAGTTCACAGCGTGGTAAAGAATTTTTAAGCAGTAATATCTTTTAGATGCTTTGTAAAATGCAAGAGTGATGTTGTTGATACTGTATTTGTGATCTAATGTGCTATTGGCTTATTCCCGATTCCAGAAAACATTCATACATTCATATAGTTAAATAATTTCACTTGTTGTACACGGGCAGAGGAATGCGACATGTTTAATAATATCCCATTTTCCCATGGTGCTAATTAAAGCAAGACCAGGTCGACCTGGTTTTTTTTAAGGTTCATATCTTTGGTTCAGTACATACTAGATTGATGAAACTAACACCGTTCGATTCGGTATAAAAATTCGTGTTGATAGACCAGTGTTGTAACGAGTCGAGTCATTGACTCGGACTCGAGTCAACTCGAGTCGCTATTTTCAGCGTCTTGATTCGACTCGAGTCCAAAACGAAAAATGACTCGACTCGACTCAAGTGAACAGCCCAAATGACTCGACTCGTACTCGACTTGCTGATTTTGCCGTAAATGACTCGAGTCAACTCAGCTTCAACTTGTACAGAATAAATTCATCAAAATTATTGTAATTATATTGCTTGGAAAGAACGATGAGCTCTGTGAAAAATGAGAACTTCGGAACTTTATCAGAAAATATATGGAATTTACATAGAATACAGTATATTCCCGACGGGCATGCCAATATTACATTTCCGTTTTTAGAAACAACGCCAATGCCGGCACAGTTTTTAAAATAGAGTTTCAATTTTTTTTGTACTTATACTAATTCTGACCGCGGCTATTTTCATTTTTGGTATTTTTGAAGTGCTATATAATTTCAAATTAACTAACAAAGCGTGGTTAAATAAAGTCTATTCTTTGTTAGTTCTGACTCCAGTTGTAAGTTACGCTAGTTGTATGTACGTACACTCGATCAGCAGGCATGATGATGAGACATCTCATGTGGTTATACTTGATATTCACTGAACTGTGATATTGGTACAGCTTATAACTGCCAAGATACTGTTATTACATAATTAAAGTGATTAGCTTGAAACGTAAATTTGATTACTAAAGCAGTATGGTAGAGAACCATTACAGAAAGCGTGGGGTGGACCATTCTCGTCCCCACAGCCATTTTCACTCGTTGAAAATTAGGCTTTGGGATAGACGACTAAAGCGAGAGATCTGATTGGCTTCTCAGAGAAATGCTATTTCGCAGAAGTTGAGCAGTCTTCACTAGGAAAAATTATTCTATCGACATATGTCCACGCAAATAGTTCGTTTCTTCGTAATACTTCACATTAGTAATAGGGTGCTAATAAAGTGTCCCAATTTAAGACCATGCGATTTAGAAAATACTGCAAGTTTTTTTGCACTTTCGGTTCCAGGGCCTAGCGAGGACGCGCGCGGCCGAGACCACTGACTCGACTTGACTTAAACCAGTGACTCGACTTGACTCGAGTGAAACTGCTGACTCGACTCGACTTGACTCGAGTGAAGCCACTGACTCGACTCGACTCAACTCGATCAGAAACTGAAATGACTCGACTCGACTCGTGACTCGATCTTTGATCGACTCGACTCGTGACTCGACCTTTGAGTGACTCGACTCGACTCGTGACTCGACCTGTAGGTGACTCGTTACAACACTATTACACACGATATTTTGCCATTACAACCTTTAGATGTGATTTCGTATTTCATTAGATTACACAATAATCTCGAAAAATGTATTTTATGTTTACTAAGGCATACATTTTCCCGAACATAACTTCAGCCACTTTCTAGGTATCGTTTCCGCAATAGTCGTGTTCAAATCACAATCCAAGACACTATCTAGGCTGTTATTTTGAAGCTGGTATCCACATATTTGCATCTTTTATTTCGGTATTTCAAAGTATCTAAATTTTTACTCAAGATGTTCAGCAGGAAATAAATTTTATATTTGCCAAAACGTTGCGTGCATAATTACATCTCATCACTCGGGGAACGTCGGAAATCGATACTAAAGGTCATATTACTCTTACAGCGTGATTTGCACGTGCATGGAGGTACAAGATCTCCTTGTTGGCCAATTTTAGCGTATGACACACCCGTGCGAGTAAAAACCCGATATTTTGAAAAATTAAAAATAAACATTTCTACTGGCGGTATTCAAACGAAATATTCTACACGAAAGCGCGGTAGTACAAGGGGTATTCTACTTATATTGACATCTGGGGAAGTCCGAACAGTTCAAGATATATTCAAAATTTTCTAGATATGAAAGTAAACACAGAACGTCTGGTCAAGCGATGAGTAAAATTAACTATTGTTTTGGTTTCTGTAATGTTATGAAGGAATTTGACCCCCAAATTGAAAGATAATTTTATGAGGATTTAAATGGTGGTTTCGGTATTACAGAGGGGGGGGGGGGGTGAATACTCGTCGATATATTTTTATCGGAAGCAGTTCAATGAAAAATATCACTAAATTTATCGCTAGACGATAAAGAGATTTTAGCACTGGCAAGTGAAATAATAAGACACTACACATATACAATAAACGAGTTGCTGTGCATGGGTGCAAATTTTAAGCACGTTTATATTTTCTTGCAGTGTGGGTATTTCCCCAGCAGAATGGCCCAGCATCTTGTAAATATTTTAATGTTAAACTTGCAAATACACCTTTTTAAACTTGCATTGTGCCGCTATTAATGTGTCTAGTGAGCAACATTAAAATCGTGCTGTCTTCAGAATCAAAACAACCCCTTACCAAACATATATCAAATTAGCTCCGTTTGAATGCGCCAAAATAGCACCTTTTGGGAGAACCAAAATAGCCCCTTTTGAAAGAGCGAACACAGCACCTTTTCAAAACACAAAAACGGCCCTTTTTGAAACAGCAAAAACAGCTCCTTTTAAAAGAGCCAAAACAGCCCCCAATACTAGCTAAATTGGCCCTTTTTAGGGAGCTGAAATTGGTGTCATTCTAGCTAGTCTACGATTGAAAACAGAGCTTCGATACAACCAAACTAGCCACATATAACAGCCAAAATGGCCGTTTGATAATAATACAAATTGGCTATATTTAAATGGGACCAAAACAGCCCAATTAATAGTGGGCCGTCTCATGCAGGGTCAACATTTCGGCCCCAGTTTTGGGGCCAAACAGCCCTTCTGAAATTACTGTATATGCATGCTGATATAATGTCAATTAACCGCTCCGGTAAATCTTGTTTAATTTGGTTACCCGGCCAAGGCATATACGCAATTTGCAACATTGACGATAGTCATAGCTGTGCCGTTTTTAACCTGCTTTTAATAGTATTGGAGAATTTATGTGCGTTATTTACACCACCAGTGAGGTCCATGGAGAAAATATTAATTCACAATTTATATATATATATATATATATATATATATATATATATATATATATATATATATATATATATATATATATATATATATATATATATATATATATATACAGGGTGTATAAAAAAAGGTAATCGAACTTCAACGCGCTATTGTATCTGAATTACTCTGCGTATAAACGATATTTTTTCACATGCGGAAAGATCATGCTTTTAGCTGTTGAATGATATCTTCTTCATGCCAAATGGATAAAAAATGAGCAAATACGAATCCGATAAAAAATGTTAGTCAGAATCCCATATTTTCACCGTTGAGAGGTTGGTTTAAAACCATTGAAAATGAACCCCCTTTGGTACTTAAGTTGATGAATTTCACTTCATTAAACGACGCAATATTCATAATTATTATTAAGTGGGAATAAATCTTAGCTAAGCTACGATACGTTCGTGATTAATTGCTCTTTCTTTTGTTATCCATTGTTTTAATTAGGCACAGAGGTGAAAATACGCGATTTTGACTAACATTTTTAATCGGCCTCGTACATGCTTATTTTTTCTCCACTTGGCATGAAAAGCATGTCATTCAATAGCTAAAAGCCTGTTCTTTCCGAATATGAAAACCAATTGTTCATATGCCGAGAAATTCACGTATAATAGCGCGCTGAAGTTCGATTACCTTTTTTTTATACACCATATTATTATATATATATATATATATATATATATATATATATATATATATATATATATATATATATATATATATATATATATATATATATATATATATTTATATATATATATATATATATATATATATATATATATATATATATATATAATTCAGTCAAGGTTTGCATGTTTGCGTCGCTACTCTGAGTTTCACGCTTTACGCGATCATCAGGCAACTGACAGATATTATTCAATATTCATAATAAATATAGGTTATCATTTTACAACTTGATTAAGCAGGTATCTGGTTACATGTCTACATTTGGAAAACAAGTCAGAGCGTTTGTTCAGGCATTCTGTTTTCTTCGCTTTCATAATAAGTAGTTTCTCCTCGAGGCATAAATTACACCGTTTAGATCCTGGTTTGTATGCTTTGACTTTCTTCATAATGGACCACTTTATTGTATACTGACTTTTTTCTGACTTCAGTTTCCGGACGTACTTGGACAGTTCGGTGTTGCTCTTGTATTCCTCATGTCGGAAAGACTTAGTGTGATTGCGGTATCTTGTTTTGAAATCGCCCGCCGTCATGCCAATGTATATTTTCTTTTCCTGGTTGTTGGCAGTGCTGGTTGTTACTTCGGCTTTGTATACGATGCTCTCAGTAAGACATTTTTTACCAAGTGGACAGTTGGCGGGTTATTGGCAGTTGCACATTGGCGCGTCGTTTTTTGTAGGTGTTGGTATTACCGTTGGTATGGATGATTGTATTACCCTAGCAGTTGGCGTTCGTTTTGTGTTTCGGTTGAGTATTTTACGATTATTTTTACGGATGAGATTTTTTATGTTTGTCATGCAACTGTAACTAACACGGACTGTGTGGCGGTTGAAAAGTTTGTGCAGTTTGTTTGAGGGAGGAAAATGCTTGTCAATTAGGTTTAGGAATGTCTGTGCTACATTGGTCTTAACGTTCTTGCTATAAGGTGGGTTGTATCATGTAATGTTTCGTTGTCTGTTTCGTTTATCGGAGTTATTAGTGTTGTTTTGAGTTTGTGTGTACGTTAGGTTAACGTCAAAGTTGCTTTGCTTGAGAGCGTTGTTGTAAAGTGGTGCTGCTGCGTTGAATGCTTCTTCGTCACATGGTAGTTTGTTAATGCGTTTGTTGACTGAGTGTGGAAGTTGTCGTGTGATGGAAGGTGGATGGTTTGATAATCTGTTTATGTACAGTGGTTCGTCATTAGGTTTTCGGTATGGTTTATATTTACCGTTTGATAGGTCAAGCGTCAGGTCAAGGAAGTTCACGCACTTGATGTTTGTCTGGGCGGTGATTCTGAGGCCAAAGCTCTCAAAAATGGTGATCAACTCTTTCCTCG
>CACRXK020013878.1:0-13582 GCA_902702795.2 Paramuricea clavata
GTTGTTCCCGTGGTTGGTGCAGCGGTTGGTCCCGCGGTTGTTCCCGTAGTTGGTCCAGCGGTTGATCCCGCGGTTGTTCCCGTGGTTGGTGCAGCGGTTGGTCCCGCGGTTGTTCCCGTAGTTGGTCCAGCGGTTGATCCCGCGGTTGTTCCCGTGGTTGGTGCAGCGGTTGGTCCCGCGGTTGTTCCCGTAGTTGGTCCAGCGGTTGATCCCGCGGTTGTTCCCGTGGTTGGTGCAGCGGTTGGTCCCGCGGTTGTTCCCGTAGTTGGTCCAGCGGTTGATCCCGCGGTTGTTCCCGTGGTTGGTGCAGCGGTTGGTCCCGCGGTTGTTCCCGTAGTTGGTCCAGCGGTTGATCCCGCGGTTGTTCCCGTGGTTGGTGCAGCGGTTGGTCCCGCGGTTGTTCCCGTAGTTGGTCCAGCGGTTGATTCCGCGGTTGTTCCCGTGGTTGGTGCAGTGGTTGGTGCAGCGGTTGGTCCCGTAGTTGGTCCAGCGGTTGATCCCGCTGTTGTTCCAGTGGTTGGTCCTGTGGTTGGTGGTCCCGTTGTTGGTGGACCCGTGGTTGACGATGCTTCATCGACAGGTCTTGAGCGGACATAAACGAATACGCGTCCAGTTGAATTAGCGTCTTGGTTGCTGTAATATCCATGATAGCTGCCTATTATTCCAGGAGCACGTAGTCCTACCCCCAAAGCAAATATGTCTTCAGGGCAACCTAGATTAATTATAATGATAGTGAACAGTAAAAATCAGCACACGGAAGCCAGGAGGTAAACTTCACGTTTCTATTCAAAATATTTAGTAAAAATCCTTTTTTCTGGATCTGCTTTGTACTCGGTTATAGCACACAAGTAGGGAGGCAGTATTTATGTGATTTAAGATCATAATAACTACCATGGTTAAGTCCTGAAAGATGTTCCAATGCATATATGGTATATTAGTATAAATTGCGTAAAAGAGGTATGGAAATCGAAAGTAATTTCCCTTATTTGAATCAATTTTTTAAGTTATGTGCAACGCTTTTCAAGTGTTTTCTTGGCTCTTGAAATATTTTGACAGAAATAAATTCAATCATTTAGCTGTCCGCCATCTTGGATTCTTCTACAAATGCATGTTCTGTTACTACCAGGATCACGCAATGGTCATTATGAGCAAAAATTATACACTTCAGTGAATATTGAAATAATAAACTGTCTGACAAAATTTAAATATCTGCTAATTGTTATTGTATACCTACAATCTCGTGCAAAAATAATGAGACTTTTGATACATCGTTCTATTCCTGTCATTACTCCCCCGTCCCTTCTATTAACCGTTGAAAAAAAATTTGACCTGGCTTTTATACTTTTATATCGTTTGTTCAACATTGTTTGTGGGGGGGAGGCAATAACTTAGATGTCTCTATAATTTTTGCACGAGAGTGTAGTTTTTCGCAAAGTTCTTCGTCTTCACCCGAAACGAAGGAATTTTAGACGAAGTAGCCTACTTTACGAAAGAGTAAGGAATTTCCGGTAGTCAATGTTTGAGACGAAGGACTTTTCCAACATACAGCGCGCTATATTTTACCGGCCAAAAAAACGGGCCGGTATAGCTGATCCATACATAATCCCCGAGCGAGCGGCGTGAAGTGCCGTTACAAGGCGTAAGCCCGGGGAAGCAATGGAAGTAATTCCTCTCGGGTATACCCGTGAAAGGAAAGGTCAAAATTTTATCAATGATCGCGGGCGCGTAATTATGTTTCATAGGTGGGCCTCCCACTGACCTCAAACGTATGGCGAATTTCGGGAGTGGATCTGTTGAATACTTGCATTAGTGGCAATAATGCATTGAATACAACATTTTCATTGCATTATTTTCGTAAATTGCCCTTTTTATCAATTTAGATCGTTCAAATTAAGAGAGAAAGCGAAGTTATTTTCAGGAGAGAATAGCATAATAGTTATTTGAAAGTCGAAACTCAAAGTTTATCGATAAAAGCACTTTAGTTTTACGAACTTTTTAAAACGTTTTGCGAAGCGCAAGTTGCGAAATTTTCCATTAAATTGAAACTTGAATGTACACGATAGTGTGTTATTATGCATATAGTAACATACCTATCGTATGCATTTGGGAAATTGATAATTTTCTTAATTGAAAGTGATAATTTCAAGCGTAGCCGTTTTTTTTCAATTTTTAAAAAATATGAAAAAAGAATACAGTGATCGTGTTACCATGACAGCCACTTCATATCGTTCCTGTTTCAGGAAAATTTAGCGCTTTTCAAGCTTTCAGTTCTTTCCTTTCAAGCAAACGAGGGGTTTCTGCATGCATGTATTTCTAGTCTGATGTCTAGCTCTGTTGATTGACTTTTCTAACAAAATGAAAAGGAAGCTGATTAGAAAAACATCTCAATCAAAGCGTCGCATTTTGTTGTTTCATATTTATGTAGATAGACTTGCCAGAGTGGACTTTTCATGCTCTAGATTAAAAAATAAAGGATTGGTTACTGGTCCAACCGCGTTTTAATTTGAATAAAATAAAAGACATTGTTGGGAATTTTATAAGCTTTCTAGCAAGGCGAGGGGTTTCTGCATGCATGTATTTCTAGTATGTACTAGCTCTGTTGATTGCCTTTTCTACCAATAAGAAGGAACCTGATTAAAAAAACATCTCAATCAATGCGTCGCATTTTGTTGTTTCATATTTATAGATAGACTTGTCAGAGTGGATTTTTGATGCAATAGATTAAAAAATTTAAGGATTGGTTAGTGGTCTAACCGCGTTTTAATTTGAAAAAAATAAAAGACATTGTTGGGAATGTTATAAGCTAGGTAAGATTGGGTGACTGCCAACTTTGATGCACTCTCAGTCTTGTTTGATCCGCTGTTAAAGTAGTCAAATACTGACGTATAGATTTTAAATTTCTCGTCTGAAGTGAAAGGAGATGTCTACTCTAGCTTTTTCTGTGCCGGTCAGCATTTCGATTTCTTCCACTTGGACGAACTTAGTAAAAAAATACGTTAGATAGAGGCAAAATCCGAAATATATTATCCCGGAGCCAATAACAGGAATTGGTATAGTATGGGAAATTTGCACTAAAAAGGAGAACAAAGAACAGTTTTGCAAAATTAACTGAGCTATATAATCCATTCCCGAAACAATTCATGCTGATTGGTTTTGCAGCACTGGTTAAATACACAGTGCGAGTGTACATTGATGCATAGTTCGTTTAGATTTAACAACTGAAACTAGCTTCATTTTTATACAAAACAATCACGTCATCAATTGTGTAAACTAATTTTCAATTCTTCTTTTTGTTTTTTGAGAACGGTTCATATTTTTCTGCTTATATAAAACGAGTTTGTAGTGAAGACAACGAAATAATTGGTAACCGGAATTAAGGCGAAACAATAGAGCAGTTTCCCGTCTATTATTTTCCCATTTTTGCACTATAATCCGCAAATTACTATAATAGTAATAAATTTGTAGTTGATGTTCTTGGGCAATGAATATGTTTTAACCCTCCTCAATACTCATTTTAACCGCGTCGCGACTCCCTACACTCGGACCAAAATGAGCATAGCTGACTCGAGCCCGATAGATATTTATGCCCGTAAACATCAACACTATTGTTATATTCATTCCCCGTCAATCCAAAATTTGAAAAATTCCAAATAAATATGCCGACCAACAAGAGTGCAAGGGAACGCAGCTGCCCTGACAACTCAAATGCTTTGTATTCCTCACCTCAAATATCGCTTGCCACTCAAGCAAGGTCGGTTCTCTCACGCGAGTCCTTTGTCAATCGGTTGTGAATCATTTTTAGGATTTCTGTAACTTCAAAGTTTTGCTTACCTGCGCCATGTGTGGAGACAATTCCTATACGAGCACGAGGTGAAGCTCCACTTTCATTTCCCACGTTAAAACCAATTTCAAAACATCCTGGTGTAAACATTGGGGTTGCAGGCTGTACAAGAGAGTCGATCCATTGCTGTGATGTCATGTTCAGAATTGTCTTTTCGAAAAACAAGCTGCGTAATGAGGGGGCTGCCACAGGAATTTGAATATTAAATACCACTGACGTTAGACAAATCTCAGTGACATTAGCACTCCAAAATTGCGAATTCAAGAAGCCCCGATTGATTCCTTTTGCAGTCCAAATTTCACTTTCATAACTCCAATTACCCTAAAAATAATTTTAAAAGTTTTACTACACATTTTTAAAATCACATCAGTATTAAGATCGTCTTTAGCAGGAAAACTAGCAGATAATAGACGAAACAACCATAACTACCGTATTTGGGATAGGGTGCCTACTAAGGCGTTCACTTGCCACTGTTGTACATATAGGAATGGAACTTCTGAGGGTCTTAACCTCCTCCCCCACACAAAGGAACACTTGTCGCTATATTGAAGCTTCATTTTATTATTTGTACTTCGATCCTTCTGAGGGAAAAAATTGTGGGCATATTGCTTTTGACGCTTCATGACGCCTCTCAACGTCTTTAGTTGTTGATTGTTAACTCTAATTCTGATTCAGAGCATAGAGTTCAGTGAGTCACTTTTATGCTCTGATATAACTAAAATTTTGATCTAGACAAGTCTAGACAAAAATTTCATCACAGCTTGAAAGAGCATCACAAAATTAGTAATAGTCCAAAGTTTCGTTGCGAAATGTTGTAAAATGCGGATAATATAGCCCTGCGAAATTTGCAATTTTCAGTTATTTTGTATTACAAACGCGAAATTGATGCCCCAACACCCGATTGGGCTGTCAATTTCCCGTGCGTAATACAAAATGACTGAAAAACGGCAAACTTCGCAGGGCTATATTATCCGCAATTTACAACATTTCGCAACAAAACTTTGGAATATTACTAATTTTGTGATGGTCTTTCAAGCTGTGATAAAATTTTTGTCTTGATTAGTTATAAGGGGAAAGGTCCATTACCTGAATTTACCTGAAAATCTACCGAAAATAGCTCATGAGCAATTATCCGGGGGTGTTCCACCTCCCCACAGTCGCTAAGGCCCTGTTCATGGGGGCCAATGGATTTTCTGCCAGTTTAGGCCGGAATGAAATTTGGATGTGCGCGGGCACAGTACACAAAGTTTCGCACTCTTAAACTTTTCAGGTTTTGTGTCGCCTCAAGGAAATTCAATAATACGTCAAGTATCATGGCTTTATCAAAGCACGATCTTTTTTACTTATTCGCTTACATGGGAGAAATTCAGAACGATTAGCTTAAATTTCAGTATGCTTTGCCCCGCCACTACAAAGTAAATTTCTGCCACTCCTCTGAAAAATAGTCAATCCCCATAACAGGACACCCGAAAAGACAGAGCAGGAATTATAGTTAATGTATTATTATTATTACCAGGGTAGTATAATTTTGCAAGATACCGATGGACGTCCATCCTACTCCGCTGCACCATGGGACTTGATCTTGAGTCCTGCAAATGTCGCTGTTAGGCTCGTAGCCAGCGGGGTTTCTCGCTTTGATGAAATACGGAGAACCTTGTTCGCTGTCAGAAATAAACAAATATAAGCAAAAGGCTAAAAAAAAATGTAAACTAAACAAATATTGGACTAATATAATTTTTGTCAATTTATTTGATTGTAATTGGTTAAAGACGTGGTTAATAGTTGGTTGAAGATTGGTTAAGAATCGGCACGGTCGTGCCAATTAAAGACGAATCAGCACGCAAACGAGCCCAAGTGAACTCCGAACACGCATGTGCGTTCAGAGATTTAAACCCAAAGTTAGAAAACAACCTAAAAATGTATATTTTCTGAGCAATTATCATACACTGAACTCCTGTAGGTATACTGATAAATTTAAATTAATCTCAGAAATTACCCCTAAAATTGATCACATTGACGCGTACTGCATTGCTCACTCGAATACAAATTTTGGAATATATATATGATGTTTCCTCTCATTCAGCACTCGTAAGATTATCTAAATGATCGCATAGGAAATTATAGAGATCGGAAAGTATTAACGAAAAATATCGCACGAACGTTTGGCGATTAATTTCACAGAAAAAACAATTTTTCAATAAAAACAGATCATAACAACGTACTTGAACATTTTTCAAGTAATTGGACGATTTGAAACACTGGAACACGGAGCAGCATAACTCCGGAACAGCATAACTCCGGAACAACAACAAATTTTAATTTGTTAAAAATTATCAAATAACCGGAGAGGGAGTTAATTATTGTTGGCATAATTATTGCACAAAATCTGCCTTCATTCGAAGTTGCCGATAGCTACTAATAACGAACAAAGATCGGTCTCAGCACTCGGCAATGAACTTTCCATTTTCCGACTTTCGTATAGCAAGACTCGAGCTTTCCCATTCGCCCACAATTTTACATGGCAAGGCTTTCCAATGGACCATTTGCATTATAACAAGTCTAGATAAAAATTTCATCACAGCTTGAAGGAGCATCACAAAATTAGTAATATTCCACTAAAGTTTCGTTGCGAAATGTTGTAAAATGCGGATAAGATAGCCTTGCGAAGTTTGCCTTTTTCAGTCATTTTCTATTACAAACTGGAAATTGACAGCCCCAAAGGGTATTGGGTTGTCAATTTCCCCCGCGTAATGCCCATAAATTTCAACGGCCGTTCTGTACAAACCTCGCCCTACGGGTCCAGTCTGTACAAAATTACCTCGGTCCGATATTTCTCTGTCCGGACCTCGCGAATTCGGTTAATAAGAAGTTGGTAATCCGTAAAGAAAATAAACACCCAAAACAGCACATTGTTCCTTTATCCATTCTTTGTTGGAAAACATCATTTTGTTGAACCAGTCTTTTTTGTTATACTAGTATATATATCTTCATAACAGTCAAAATAATATTAGTTGAAGCAGATATATAAAGAGATTTAAAAAGACCTGAAGACAAAGCAGTTTAGACAAAACCAGTTTTATTTGGCCACTTCGACAATATAGTGAGTGGTTCAAGTAAAAACAAAACGTTATGCACAGTATACGGAAATGACTTTTTTAACTCGCTCAGAGAGCGTTTCAGAAACTTTACGATATGAACACGTTTCAGAAACTTTTGAAGGTTTTGCTTTTACCAATGGTAAAATATATTTTTTATCATTAAATGTCCGATTGCTTGATCTGCTTGATTGGTTGATTGAACACGTCAATTGAACAGTTCGTTGATTGATTGGTTGATTTAATTATTTAATTATTTAATTACCGTTTACTGTTCAGTAAACAAATTTATCGAATATTGTTAAGAAGGATCCACAGTAATTAGCTGTCGCTGTGGCGAAAATCCTGCCTTGATTTATATATATAGTAATTTGATTTTTAATATTGTTACCACGGCAAAGTTCGATAAATTAAAAAATTAAAAAGTTCATTTTCCGTATGCTGTACATAACGTTTCGTTTTTACTTGAACCACTCACATATAGAAAATTAGGCTGCTATAATGTTTGGTCGAGTTTACATGCCGCTTAACACAAATTTTCAACATGAAACAATTATTGTCCGTCTGGTTCATTTTTCATATTTTAATTACATTATTTGTCTGAGTCAATTAACTCGATTCTTTTTGGTTAATGTTTAATCGGCACGCTTCCAAGTCCGCGGGAATTCTGCGCGCAAATGTGTGAATGCAGGAATGCAAATAAAAGTTTTAAAATTGAACAACGTGGAATGTTATATTTTCTGAGCTCTTATTACACCCTGGACTCTTATTTATTGTCAAGTACAGACGCAAAGATGAAATGAAGAATTATGGAATGAGGTTGAGCATGATCTGAGGAATTGTGAAGCCAGAGGTTTGTGTTATGAACGAATCCAAAAGCTGAGTTTGATAACACAAACTAAAGGCTTCATAATTCTCCATAGCTTGCGAAACGCAATCAAT
This sequence comes from Paramuricea clavata, assembly GCA_902702795.2. Classification (NCBI taxonomy): domain Eukaryota; kingdom Metazoa; phylum Cnidaria; class Anthozoa; order Malacalcyonacea; family Plexauridae; genus Paramuricea; species Paramuricea clavata. The sequence continues at coordinate 7,879 of CACRXK020013878.1, forward strand.
AATTGTTTTATTATTTATTTAAAAGGTGAAGAAGACACTCGCACACTTGGGTTCAATTCGTTGAATGAACGACCAGTTCTTTTTCCCTAATCTTTCCTTTTTTCTTTCAGAAATACCTTAGGATGTTCCAAAAGCTTTCGTGGCTGTTTTCGTTCATATCTCTTGATTATAGTTTCGAAACTGTTTCTTTTAAACGGCAGAAGGAGGCGCTTTATTGTTTTAGTTGTGTTTCTGCAATTTGTTTTTGTATTTCCATTACAAAATAACGTTAAATATGACTGTTTTTCTTATACAACGTTAATTAATACGTTACACCATTGACTATGATTTTTTCGTATTCATCATTATGTCACTCCGTTGGATATAATATCAAAACTCCATATTTTTCAGCTATTGCGTTGTTATGATAAATAACAATAAAAATGATTCCCTGATTTTACGGACATGAATTGAAAATTAATGTCCGAAAATTACTCTTAATTAAAATTGATCACAAAGGCACGTCCAGCTGTGCTCCGTTGAATCATTAATGCATTTTTCTTGTCATTAAGTACTAGCTTTTAAAACTAACTAAAATATTAAAAACAAATTGGACCTGTTCTCGAAGTATTAATGAAAAATCAGACTATTATTGTGCATGTTTGCGAACTATTTGTAATATACCGATGGTGCAACTATTTCGCCAAACACGCGTGCGATTTTTAATTAATACTTCTTGACCCGAGTAATTCCTATACTAATCAGTATTCTTGAAAAAAATACTTATTTCTGATTGGCTAAGAGCAGTGCAATAATTTTTGAAATTTCGCACTGTGCAATTATTGCAGTGCAATTAGCAGGGTGATCCTGCAAACGAAGCAGAAAAAGTCAGCATGGCGGCAGTTAGGAAAATAAATTTGCAATTTTATGACGAATTCTGGAACAGTTTCAATGGAATATCCTGCGTGTTTGCATATAACAATTTAAGCGCATAGAGCTCATAATGACAGAAATGTTTGCTAACGTACAAACAATGGTTAAACGGCACAGATGAGTTCACAGTTGTTATCCAGCGAAACATGTAATTTTTTTCGTCAGTAATGGTTTCTCGCGCAATTTGGGACAACATACACTCGTGATTTGTCGTCCAAATGCACTTGTCCTTCGGATTTCTTCGAATTTGGTAACAACTCATTCGTCCATGTTTTTTTTGCTAATTGGAGTCGATACCATACTATATTACTTACATTCATGTATAGATGTAGCCTACACGCACCGGCATAAGCTTACGTACGTGCTCCCCGTAGGAACGGTGCATGTTAATGCAATTCAACAAAGAAAAGCTACAACACACTTACCATCTATTCTCGTGATAGGCAACGCAATCATCGTAAATTGGAAATCCTGGAAAAAATAATACAAATAGTGTTAACGAAAATTTTTTGTTCAACAAATTTACCACTGAAATTCCCCATACTCTCTATACTATCAAGTATGGGCTTCTACATCGTTTATACTGAACATTTGTATTATGCAGACGTAGGTCCAACAAACACAAACACAAAGACATAACATATATCCAGAAAAAGAAAATTATAAAGCAATTTAACAAGTGCGAAAAACTGTCCGGAAAAGTACGTACATTGGACAAGCATCTGAAAATATCCAAAACGCAATCAACTGGCGCGACCATATCTCACTCCCAGGTAGACACACAAACGACAACGGACATAAATTGGATTGGTCTCAAACAAGATGCCCAGGAAAGCAACAACAAATCATGCCCGAGAGTTGATGAATGGTGATATGCTTTAGGGGAACAAACATTTAATTGTCACATTGAAATCCCTATGTTTTGCATACAACTAAAACGCTCGCAGAGATCTCTTAATTAATCTTTATTAATTTTTAACTCACCCTCAACTTCTTTCTCTACACCGACTAATGATAACAATAATCATCCGCATTTAGTTGCAAGCAATGAGAGCAAACATACTGAAATTCATCAAGCAATCAGACGTTCCCGCAGACTTCAACAGCGTCAACAACAGGGCGAAATTTCAAGCTATCAATTTTTTTTATGAAGATTTGAAGTACCGAATCGAAAGCTCAATAATTATTCATTATAATCCAGAGATCGCTATTTTACAAATCTTCAAATCCAGATCGCAAAACAGATGACGAAATACCTCTCACCCAGTACCTGAGTTCTCGGTGGCGCAGTTACTTGTTAGCGCGATTATTTGCAGACTAAAGTCCGATTTTCACTACACAAAAAGACCTTATGGATAATGACGTCACAAGACTTGATGCTCGCGAGAAATGCTGGTCTTAGTAGTCATCGCCAGGGGAAACTTCGATAGTGGCCATTTTGAATTGTTTAATTTTTTCAGCCTGCGAGCAGGCTCTCTAGGGGAAAGAGAGCCTGCAAGGATCCCTCTAACGTTTAAGTGCATGTGTCCAATATTTGGACGAGGGGCTCTGATTGGTTAATAACTGATTAAAATTAAGTGATTGATAAGCTTCCATAAACTACACTTCCCGTTTGTAAAGCTTCGGAATTGCGGCAATATAGAGATAAAAGTATTTTGTATCCTTGACCTTGTTGACTTTTTACTGTAAATTAATATAGCTAGTATTCATATAAAGATGAATACTAAAAGCTTGCATGCATTCTTGAGTCCTGGGCTTGTCTGACTCCTAGGCTAAGAATAATTCTTGAACCTATTTAAATTAACTATAAAATTAACGGAAAGACTGAACAAATTCACAAACCGAAACCTACTAGGGACAAGGCATTATATCGCTTTATTGAGAATTATTCTGATAGTATTCAGTGCATATTCTGTGTATTTTATAAGTTTGTTTTACAATGTTACTGACTATTTAATATTCATAAGTATGCGGCGTTAAAATGTACAGTACGGTATTTACTTGTCACTTTGTTTACAATAATTATCACATGCATGTTTAATTCCACTTTTTGTGGCAGAACGTAATCTATAGACAAGTTATTAAATTATATCCATGGTATATCATATATGTCTTTGTCTCACCAAAGCCATATGAAATTTCAGTAAGTATATATTGCAGCAAGAAGCAATTGAATTAGTTAGCGGGTAATATACAACTTTAAACTTATTGTACCTGCAGAAACACATGCGGACTGTAATAAAAAGTACAACTTGATATATTACACTGTAAAACCTCTAGCTTTTAACATTTTTACGATTCCCCAGTGTATAAATGTAATTCAACGTTTATGTTTACAATATTGAAGTGTATTTCCGGTCTGCGCTGATTTGTTATTATTAATTGTTCTGTGACATCCTAATTTAAGAGCGGCACGCATTCATCATTGGGATCCTTGCAGGCTCTCTTTTCCCTAGAGAGCCTGCTCGCAGGCTAAATGTTTTCAGGCGAGGACTACTAAGACCAGCATTTCTCGCGGGCATCAAGCCTTGTGACGTCATTATGCATAAGTCTATTGTGCCTAAAACTGCCGGATACAACCTGCTTACAACTTCAGTTCTACTGTGTCAAATCAACCATACAGCGCGCCTACGCTGTCGTAGGTGAATTGTCTGCTTGATTTACACAGTACAACTCAAGTTGTAAGCAGGTTGTTACCGGCAGTTTTAGCAATAACCGCTTATGTGAGAGGCAATGCTATTATCAGTTTTGTGAAATCATCCCTCAAGCGATAAAACTGGTATCGCCTTGTCCCGATTATAAGAACATCTTTGTTATATACTTTTGCCATTATCAGGTTCAGAACTCTCTCCTCCGCAGAACCTCCTTAAGTATTTACAAATAACTTAGATGAAGTTTCCTGAATAAAAGTGAGCGCGCGCGGTGTGATGGGTAGATTGAAATGAAGTTGGGAAGGCTCTGCCAGATAATGCGACGAAGTATGGTTTTTAAACCAAACTAGCTGTTTCACCTTTTTTTAAACTTGAAAAAGACGGAAATGTGAAAGGAATTGAAATGAATCTTCATAATCTGAGTATCGAAGTTCAATAGAATCATTTTTATAACGAAATGTTGCAATTAAGAGGATATTTATAATTAGATAGCTCGTATCCATTGATATTCGTTTGCAATTTCTCAATATTTTTCTATGCAAATGACATAAGAAGATATTGATATTTAGTTCATCCCAGGATACTCAAGTACGCCTGAAAATGAAAGTCGAAAACGTATTTTAACGCCCTCGATGGTTAATCGAACTTCGCTACAAACGATTATATACGACGCCATATTGATTGCATTAACTCGGAGAGGCTTCCTTTATTTAGATCTTCCCATCACTCCTTGCGCGCTCACTTTTTTCTCACTAGAAACTTCATGTAAATCTCTGCGGAGGAAAGAGGTTTCAAAAAATCGTAACTGCTGCTCAATAAAATTCTAATTTGTGGCTATTGGCAACGATCGGAAATCCACTTTGGATTCCACTATGCGTGCGGAAACCTATATTTGCCAGGACACCAATGCCCTAGCGGCTAAAGGTCCATACACACCGAACGCGATTGGACAACGCGACGCGATTTTTCGATTTTCACTGACCGATAACTTTGATCATAGTTTAAATTTTACAAATATTTCGAAGCGCTGTAACATTTTGAGTTATTTGGTCTACATATCTTTTAAAATTTGCTCTCATTGGTTGTTTTATTAACTTTCAAAAACTAAAAAATCGCGTCGTGTTGTCGAATCGCGTCCGGTGTGTATGGACCTTTAAAAGCCAAAGAGGAATGTTTCAATAGAATGTCTGAGATGCATGGTGATCAGATTTGTAGCTACATAAAAGCTGAGATAATGATTTTGTTTCTTACTTTGCAGCTTGGAACGGATTTTGTAATTTTCAAATTTGAATTTCGTTAAAAAATAACAAAAGTAAATGGATAATCGAGCACATCATGTATATACCGTAATTACAAAAAAACCCCTCTTTTTAAAAAACCCCTCTTTTTATGTTTTCTTTCGTAGTTGAGAAATCGAGTTTGCGTTAGCTCATCGCAGGCTCAGGGTGCAACGATTAAGCCAAAGTGTCATTGGTTCCATGACTTATATACTAAAGTAACAAGCTCGTATTTATGTACATAATAGCCGGCTCAAGCCATGCTTTTGGTACACTTTTTGTTTATTAGCCCATACACTTGTACCCACGCGCACAATTCCGAAGTCCAAAGATAGAATGCTCCAGTGACAAGTTCAGTTTCAAAATGGCTGCTTTTCACTGAGCCATATAATATATATTTCACACACTTTCGTTGAATTTTCAAAGAATTGTACCGCTTTCCTATTGAAAATACGTCGTGTCGTACTGAGGACTCTCTTGCGTGTTGAATTAATATGTTTTTCTTTGTGTAACGACTCGAGGACCTCAAAATTTGGACCCAGCGAATTTATACAATGTAGTGAAATATAAACAAGGACAAGTTTAAGGTTTGACAGTTTGACTTTTTATTTAATAACAAGTACAAATATACCTTGTAGACTCATAAACATGCTTGTGCACTTGTGTTCATTTGCATAATTATAGATTTGCACCTAATTACATCAATTTGCACCAAATTACTTTCCAGTTCATCACATATTACTATAAAAATGTATTTTTTCGATTGTATTCAGCGAGGTGGCGTTGCGTGTAGCGAAGTGAATTAGTGAAACGAGGTACGATTCGATTTGTTTTTGGAACAAGATCCAACTCCCCCCCCCCCCC
>CACRXK020013879.1:0-13582 GCA_902702795.2 Paramuricea clavata
TTGATATCACACTATAAATCTCCAAATGACGCAGTTCCAAATATGGAGCTGGTAACCTAACGTCAGAATACATTAGTCATTACCACACGATAGTTCCAGTTTTCTTCGGGACTTCAATCCGCTCTTAAAAGGCCATTTCCAAGTTATATTTTGTGCTAGCGACAAACCTATACTGACCCCAAAGTCCGAGCCTGAAAGGCGATCCGTGCATTAAATTTGTTTCGGTATGTGGAATATCTACAAATTTCCCTAACCAGGCTTCAAACAACAGTTCGGAGAGGTTGAGATTTTAGAATGTCAATTTTTCTGCATATGAAATCTTTTCCCTTAGCTTCCGAAGCTCAGGGCTAAGATTTCAGTTATTAAAATCACTCTCGCAATTCTGAACCCTTAATATGAATTATGACATTATGACCACGTCCTGACTTATTTAATAAAATGCTGTGTGATTCAGTAGAAGGTGTGAATGTGATATGCAGCCTTGGTGGTCGGTCTGGCTTGCATCCCTTAAAACACTGCACGCCGTCACATTAGTGCAGTCTCGATTTACGTCTCAGTCGATTGTTTGAACCAGAACATTTTTCAAACAGAATTCAAACGGTCGGCGGGCGGGGATTTTTTATTTTTATAATAAAGACTTGGTATTCATCTCGCTTTCATGGACTGCTACAAATGAGGGTCTTAACTTACGTACTATTCAGTGTTACGTATTTCCTCTTTTCTCTAAAGAGTTTAATATTAAAGGTAAGCACTTGTTTCCATCTACCAAACTGACGTGACGTCATTTTCGGAAGATGGAAGAGGTGTTAAATAGCTATGACTAATCCAGATCTTACCCCTATTCTAACCCCTAACCGCAACCCTAACCGCAACCCTAACTCTAACCCTAACCCTAACCCTAATCCTAACCCTAACCCTAACCCTAACCCTAACCCTAACCCTAACCCTAACCCTAACCAAATTAATAAAAAAAATCCAAAAGAAACAACTTTAGAAATTGATCAAAATGACGTAACGTCAGTTTGGTAGATGGAAACAAGTGAAAACCAATATATTAAAAGCTAACTTTAGATTATATAGTGAGCTGCCAAATTTGACAATTTTGTGTTACCAAATACCAATACTCCAAATTTAGCACGTGTTGATATATACAGTCATAAATTTTAGTAATGTTGTTAGGCCCCGATCAAACGAGAATGTCAGTTGATGAGAGATGGCAGTCGGGCACATATTTCACATAAATAAAGCTGGTTTGATGAGTGTTCCGACTACGTTTTATGACTTAAATAGAATATATGATACGCGTGACTGCCAATTGACTCTCATGCACTCTCAACCTTCGTTTGAAGTACCCCATGCATCTACGCCCTCACAAATGTCTAGTGACGCACCATGTACTCTTATAATGACTTCTAATTACCACAAAATAATAAAGTAAATGGGTCAATTTGCGTCAGAGCTTCAACAAGTGCTGTGCTATGATTGCATCAATGAGATGAAATGCACCGTCAGTCTGCTTATATTCGCTCAAAGACTGTTTCTAGATCAACGTTAAAAGAGAGTCTTAACTCATGACGGTATTTGAATGTCAGTTAAAGATCAAATCGATTAGTTGTTGTCAGTAAAATACAGGGCATTTTTTAAGAGATTGCAACTACTGGTGCCAGAATTACTCAATGGTCACCAGCTCATCTGAAAATTCCATAGTTTGGCAGCTATCAGATAATATTGTGTCAATGAATTATATCCCTCTTGTTACTATAAGCCTTTATTAATAAGTGCGCATGATAATTACTCAACTACAGTATAGAGCTGACGTAAATAGGACATTCATGGAGGTCAAACACGTAATTTGTCCTATAATTAGCAAGCCGTTTATAACGTTTTAATTACTGTCGTCAATCAATGTATTGCGTATAATTTAAGCACACTCTTACGTACGTGCATTTCCTCAAACCTTGATTGTTACGTTTGTTCATTCGCACCGCGTTGTTGCATACGAGCATTTCTTTGCCATAAATGTATAGTGTGCAGGAGACGTAGCGAGCAGGGGATGTGCCCTCACCCACTCCAAACTGTAAAAGCTATAGCCCAGAAAAAATCATATAAATTCAAGTTAAAATTTTAAGTAAGTAATTATAAGTATATAAATAAGTAAGTATTTGGATAAAATACAGACAATGAATTTGCAATTGGACCCAATTCGAGTTTGTCGGTAACCGAGTCAACTATCATTCTATCCAACCGCTGTTGGAATCGAAAATCCGGGCGGGCATTAAGACTTTCATCACAGTTCGTTTAGTCTCATATAAGCGAAGTTTCGTTTGCCTTCGTAGTGAATCTTCACCAGCTGACTGTAAATTATGGTCAAGTTTAAAATACTTTAAAATTAGGGAAATATTTCTCGCGGAAAAAGGGCTTGGAATCGTTCTTTGGAAGAACGATAGGATATCAACCCCCGGATTTTATTGTTTCAGATTCAAATTTCATAATAACAATCTCAGTGCGTATAATATAACAATCTTTTAATTGCGATTTTTCCTGCGCATATGCGTTGCCGAATCGCAATAAGAACCAGACAGAATGAAGCGCACAATAATGTAGATGAATGTCCTTCTTTGCGGTATCTGCTGGTTTAATACAGTTGCTGTGGTTGAAGGATTTACGCAGACAAACGCTGTTTCAGCTCGAATCTGAAACTGAATCTGAATCTATATGAAATTTGAATCTTAACGAAAAATATCCGGGGGTGGCTGACATCCTATCGTCCTTCCATAACACGATTCCAAACCCTTTTCTGCGAAAAGTACAGGGCCGTTTTTCAGCACATCAGCATTTAATCATAATTCCGAGTCAGCTAGTGAACATTTGCTGTGAAGACAAATTATACTTGGTTTATATCAGTCTAAACGAACGTTTCGAAAAGTTTTAATGCTCGCCCTGATTTTTGAATTCAATACATGTTGTATTTTGCGAGTTTCCTGCCCAAACAATAAGTTGTTCGACGATAAAAAATGCGTCATAGGATTCTATGATAGTCGTAGATGAATGTCTTTTGCAAAAGAATCTTCCAAATTTAAAGCATGCCGCGTGAGAAACATTTCTTCGGTTCACTTTGCAGTTGACCTTTCCTTCAGGTTGTAAAATCTACAACTCCTCTGCTCTGTTGTGTTTTGCAATTTTTCCTGAGCTACGGAAAAGTGTTTCAAACTCCTAAACTTCGTCATATCATCGGATTTAATGCATTGAAATTTGAATCCGTTGTATCAATAATATCTATATAATATCCGGGGGCGGCTGATATCCTATCGTTTTTTCATAAAACGATTCCAAGACCTTTTTTGCAAAAGGTATTGGGCTGCTTTTGATATAATTCAAACTTCAGCATCATTTACAGTCAACTGGCAAAGATTCAGTGTGAAGACAAACAAAACATCGCTTATATCAGACTATACGAACTGTGATGATAGTCTTAATGCCCACCCGGATTTTCTATTCCAACACTGGTTGTGCTTTGCGATTTTTCCTGCCGAAACAACAAGCTGTTTGAAAATAACAAGTGCGTTGTATCATTTTGTGATAGTTGTAGATGAATGTCTTTCGCAGACGAATATTCCAAACTGAGCGTGCGACGCGTGAGAAGTGTTTATTCTCTCAGCTGCGTTGTTGACGTTCGCTTCAGGTTACAAAAGCCTTATCTCATGATCTATGATTTGCGATTTTTCCTGACAAAACAACTAACGTTTTTAAGATCTAGTTTGCTTTATACGATTTGCTACAGTGTACTAATGAATGTCTTTCAGAAATTTGGGAACTACACGCGTATTTTACGATACAAAGCGAAATATAAGTTTGTCGACAGGTCAAGACAAACATGGCGCAGTAAGAATTCACGCGTTGGTCGTGTAGTTTCTGCGATTTTTCCTGGCTTCACGTTATGAGCTAAAAATTGAAGTATAGTTTTGATGAATTACGTTTATTCCGTGAAAAGAGACTGAGCAATTCCACATTTTGTACCCCCGTTTCATATTCAAATATGAATATGAATCTGAATCTGAAACTTGAATCTGAAACTGTAGAGCGGATCGTAGCCCGCGGTGTAGCCTGCGTAGCAGGCGGTAGAAGGTTTATCTTGCCCTCCCGCCTAACTTTTCCCGCCCTAATTTTTCCCGCCTGCAACCTCCCCTAAAAACCGTCTGCTACGCAGGCTACCTGCGGTGCAGACGCTTGTTATGTGTTATGAGATGGAATGTCGAGAATGTGAGAGGATATCAAAAAGCAGATGCAGTTTTTTCAACAAGGTTGACTTTTTACTAAGGGACGGACCATTTGATTTTTCATGGGGGGGGGGGGCGCAAATCCGAAAAAAAATATCGAGCATGTCTCGAATGGAAGAAAAAAAAATCGAACATCACTAACACCAGCAAAAAAAAATATCGAGCACAAAAAGATTCTAAATTAGCAATACTCTATATTGAAAGAAAAATTCAGTTTCCCTTAGTTTTTTTCTGTTGAGTGTTTCGGTTCTGCCTTGGTTAACAATACCGGAAGTATACATGCAAAATACAAACCGATACAAACCAGTTCTGACAACTTTGACTTCAATAATTCAATTATCCACAAATTACCTTAGTGATATCCCTAAAAACCCCAATCTTAAACTGAAAGTCCCACACTTCTGTAAATACGACATCGATTAATCAGGGGGGAAAGGGGGGGGGGTATGATTTACGTTTCACAACAAAAAAAATACCGTTTCACAATTCACGTGCCATAAAAAAGCAATTTCACATTTCACGGATAACGTGACTCTAATAAAAATAATATAATAATAATAGCTTTAAGATTATGTTTAATGCATGGTACAGTACTACGCTTTAAGTTCTCTTCTCTGCCTGGCAGTTAAAAACTACTTACAAGTTTGAGTGATGAGTACGTCCGACGATCACGAAACAGACATCCTTAATTCCCATTTCATGGAGCATTTTTTGATCGACAATCACGCCTCACGGCTGTAGAACAAATCACAGATCATGACAGTAAAATCAAGCATTTCACACGATCAAATATTGATCATTCACGCAGTGGCGTAGACAAGGGGGGGGGGCTCAGCCCCCCCCCAATAGGCTGATGGACTGCCCTTGTAAAAAGATGAAATCCGGGTAGAAATTAGGGGGGGGGACGATGACTACCCATGTGACTACCAATCTCATCTGTTCACCAAATTGTCTATAAAAGTTCTAATCTTTCCTAAATCTAACTACAGAAAATAATGCCTATGGTGGTTATTGGTTAAAATGCGTTTTAAAACTTCGATTTAACTATTCACACGCGACCAAGTAAGCTTCGTTGAGTCAAATTAAGGATCCACATTATTGAGAAATCATCAAAAATCAGGTCTTTCCTGCAGTAAATAATCTTCAGAATTATGCAAAATCTCTCCCCAGAAACACGGGAAATCGCCATTGAGGGACTGCAGATTTCAAATTTGTAAAATATGATCGTACTAACTGAATATCTAACACTTTTCTGGTTAGCTATGCTTGTAAATGAATACTATAAACTTTATGTTTAAATGCAAAATTTCGGCAATTTTATACCCCCCTTTGTTATGAGCAGAACTGATGCGCAGAACGGACTTTACAGCATCTTTAACAGGCGGAAAAGTAAAAGTATCTGAAGCGCCCACATTCTAGCCTGCGTGGCAGCACTGACATTGACAATACTAAGCATGATAATGGTCTTTGATATGTGGCCATTCAATAAAGTGTACGTGGCCACTTAAAGGAGGGCTGCTCAGTGGAGGGCTGCTTAATATTTTTTTTTTCCATTTTTCATCGCCTCCCCCAAACTCAGAGAGCCTGCCACCCAGGCGGACATTCCAACTACCACAGTCAAACAAAGCTATATCTCTAAAGAAATTGTTTTGTGTTCTATAGGAACTTATTGCCACAGCGATAGGGGTTTTTATTGCTTCCCGGAATAATTTATAGTTGAAATTAATTATGCGAAATAAGTTATTTGCGCGCGCAAATTATTTAAGTATAGTCACGTGATTGGAAATTTCGGTACTTATCAGTGGTGAAGCGGGCCATCTTTCCTTTCCTATTCCACGAGGGCTGCAGTTCACATCAAGAAATTGGATGGAAGAGATTTACCCACCCTCCTCCCCGTTGTTGGACGCTATATGTTGAACTTATATAGATACTTTATAACGTTATGTGTAGTGGGCGTTAGTAATATCTCCACCTTTTTTGTGCTAAATGTTATACAGTATAGTTATTAATTATATTTTTTCTTGTTAATTATTAAAAAATGATTAAAACAATGAAGCGGCTATGTGCTAACAACCGGGCACATAAGCCATAATAATGCCATAAAGGCTTTGACTGGTCTTGTAGTATTCGGCAGCACAGAAAAGTAGAAAACTGAGCTCAAACTGACAAACAGTTTGCCGATGGTGGTTTAATATATGCAGGGAAGCGATAAAGAAGTTTTTGTTATTTTATGGATAATTAAAACAAACCTGTTCTACATTGAGGCTCTTTTTAACTTAGATGGGGCGCAGTGTATTGGCTCTGGGAACAAGGTTAATCTGAATGCAGTTATTGTATCTTACCTCCGTCTGCGCTTAATTCCTGTTTCGGCACTTTCGCTCATTAAGTTAAAAATTTAATATAATAAATACCTGTGCTGAGAACTGTCTTACATTGTAAACCATGGCCTCACATTGGCCTAACTTAGCATCCTCCGCAGATTGGGATGGATGCTAGACCTCACTAGACTTATGCACATGATTGGCTGAATAAATCATGTACAGGCAATCAGTTAATTAAACAAAAACCTGGCAAGGCTGTAGGCCTACAATCATGGCAAAAATTATGTGGACAATTAGCTGGCTAAAATTTGAATATTCATATACACGTCTTACAGCATGTCTGAAACTCCCCGCACTCCCGTGCAATGTTAATTTTTTGATGATAGAGCAAAGTAAGAAGAATGAGTACGCGTGAGCGTGCGCGCACGCAAAAAGTGCTGTGCAAAAATGCGTTAAAAATGACTTTTTTACTCAATAATTTTGGGTGTTTTGCTATAAAGTGGTGTCTAAGTGTAATCTTAACAAATCTTGGTGAGTTGTTTGAATTGTTCAAATTCAGTATGGCGGATGGTCACGATTTTGATGGCTGCGACTAATTCTATATAAAATCGCACTTAATCACCTTAAAATGCCACCAAAATCGAAACGTAATCAAAATAACCAATCCAGTCAACATATAGATTCATCAAATGTTGAAATATCATCACAAGATGAACAAGAAAATGGAAAAGATTGTCCATTATCAGAAAGTTTACTAAGTTCATTTAAACGAATTTTAGATGATCGCTTCAAATTACAAGGTTCTGAACTCAAGGACCCAGTAGTCAAATCTACCACAAAATAAACCAAGAATTTATCAATGCTAAGTTTGAACAACTGTCGAAAACGATCGAAGACCTCCAATGCCAAAACGAATTCCTGAAACAAGAAAATTCACAATTAAAGGCAAATGCAACCGCGAGATGTCCAATAGAATAATACAATTAGAAGAAGATCAAGAAGCTCAAAATCTCTATTCGCGTAGAGATTGTTTGGAATTGCATGGAATTCCTATTCAATCTGGCGAAGACACTGACAAATTAGTTCAAAAGGTTGGCGAACTGGTTGGTACCAAAATAAAAAATGAAGATATCTCGATCAGCCATAGATTACCTACAAGAGAAGACCGAACACCTATTATAATTGCTAAATTTACAAGAAGAAGTGTGCGGGATGGTTTACACATCGATTTTCCTAACAGAACGATAAACTTTGCATAAATGAAAGTCTAACAACAAAGGCTAAAGAAATATTCAGAAAAACAAAGGAATTTCAGAAGGAACAAAAGTTTCAGTTTGTATGGACAAAGAATGGGAAAACGTATATGAAACAGGATAATGATGTTCATTCTAAAGTAGTTTCGTTCTCTACTTTGTCTGAATTTGTACGATTCAAAAACCAATTCTTCACAGCAAGATAAGTTTAATCTGTATAATCTTACACTAATCCTATTATATTTGCATACAGCTTAATAATGTGTCCTAATCCGAATATTGCTAATAGCTATCTAAAAAAATCTATTAATTCTGATTATCAAGACCCTGATAATATTATTCCTTCATTTTCGTCAAATTACTATACTATAGGAGAATGTAAAAACTTATTTAATACTCCCCCTAACTTACATTCATATTCACCAACATATAATAATAAGGGACCGGTCATTAATTAGGGCAGGGGTTGGGGCCGAAGAGAAAATGGTTGGGTAAATGAAAATTCCCAGGCCTCAAAGGTTGGGTAAAAGAAAAAAATACCTCCCTCAAGGTTGGGTAAAAATATTTTGGAACAACATTTATTTAAAAACAAAGTATTGTATATAAAAATAGAAAAGTTCATAGATTGTCATCTAAAATGTCAATAACAATGTCATCATCACCAGACATGTCACTCATTGTGTTTGGACATCCCACTTTGGACTTTTCTACAATGCTTCGCTTCTTCTTTGTCTTAGATTTTTGTTCTTTGACTCTTTTAGCTTTCCGTTTCTTTTCATTTTCATTCACCGAGGCCACATCAAATCTTTTTGCCAACTGATTACTGACATGCTCAATGTCATGTGCAATATTATTGGATTCAGTCAGCATGCTTTCTACATGTGTTGTCATTTCTTGAACAAAATTTATTTCATTACTTGCCCATTTCTTCGGCTCAAGATTATCTGTATATAGCTCCATTTTTCTATTCGATAACTTGCTTTTTTCCTCATTGATTGTTTTTATTGTGCTTTTTATGTGGTCTAATGCTCGTTGGCTTTTACTCACATCATCTATCTTTACATCCTCTGGAAATTTCCTGTATCGTAAACAATTTATATTCTCCTTTGGAATTTGACCATTTTTGTATGAAGATACAAGGTGCTCAAGTTTTTCGAGGTTGCATTTAACATTCCAACGAAACTGGCGTTGTCCCATCAAATAAGCATGGAATCTAGACTGCTTACTGGTAAAGGCTGACAGGTAGATTTCTTTTGTTATTAGATTATGATATGTCAACCTTTTGGACTTCACATTTGGTATTATGTACTTTTCGAAAGGCTCCTTTTCTTTCACTCTGGCATTTTCACCCACAACAAACTTCCCACCAATGAATGAGATTGCTATTTAATATAAAGATAAATATAAAAGTAAATATTTCATTTAAATAATCATCAATTCTTTATGTAACCATGCCTTCCCAAGGCAATTCCTTAAAGGATTTGAAAAATAATTGCAAGTTTGTAGCAAATTTACCAGCACCAGAAATTTAATAGACATTTTTAAATTTATACCCACCTCAGGGCAAGGCTAAAATAGTATAAGGGACCATACATACACACCCTCAAGACCAACAATACCCTCAAGGATACAATTTTGTACAGGGAGGGGGTGGTATAAACAGGAAAATTGACCGAAGCATATAAACGCATTAACATGTCATATGAATCCATGATGCATACAGTAAATTCATTAAATTGATTGTCCAACATCACACTTATACCCTAGTTTAATATAATAAACAAAATATTTACAATGATAAAAACTTACTTTTCTGAGCCTTCTTCTGAGCCGGAACGGCTGTTTGGTTACTATTGTCAATATTAATACTTCCTAGATTGCGAGTATATGAAGCTATAGCCTTCTTGAATTTCAGAAGATGCCCTGGTTTTCCCGATAAATCAACTAGATCAAACATTTGCCGTTGTTCATCCAATTCCAACGATTTCACTAATTCAATATCGTTAAAACCAGACGCATTAAATCGCTCCAAATAATCCTCAGCAAGATTAATAGATTGTAAAAAACTTTCAAATTCTTTTTCGGCAGCCATGATGAAAACATGTGAGTATGTTTGTTTAACTTGGATCATCCAAATGGCACTCGTTTCTAGTCGGCTCATGCTCGGAAGTGTGTCGGATCTACATCGGATCTCCTCGAATTCTGCATATTTTGACAAATTTTACACATGAATGACATGACGAAATATGTAAATGTTTATATTTTAAATATTAAAATATGGATGAGCGAGTCAAAGTCAAGATTGGTAGACCAAGGATTTTGCATTCAGAGTTGAGATCGAAGAATTGGATAAGTACATTACTGAAAACAAGTTGAACAAAAAAGGGAAGAAAAAAGATAAGTTGGATGCAATTACAGCAGATGTCTTACGAAAACACCAAGGAAGACCAATTGAAGATCTTTTGGAGCCGCAGCACAGAGACCAGGCAAGCAGTGAAAGTGATCAAGATATTGTATTGGAGGAGTTTGGATCAGAAAGTGATCCTGAAAGTGAGACTGAAGATGAACCTGAAAATGAACAGATACAAACTGTTGATCCAGTTCCCCTTGTTGTTCAAACACGTTATGGACGATATGCTGGAAATTGGGCTTTGTCAGAATTACATTAAAATATTGGATATAGTAGAGAACATTCGGGAACTTTATACAAAACCTATCAAAGGGATTTTGGGTGTTTTAATATGTACTGATTTTATATTACCTGCATGGTTGCGGTGAATTCATATCTTACCAGAATCATGATCAACATTCACCATTTAATATGGTATGTTATTTAATACAACTTTATACAATTTTTTTCCTTGGGTTGGGTAAAAAAAAATTTATGTCTCAACAAGGTTGGGTAATTTAAATTTCTGATCTTATATTGGTTGGGTAAAAAAAAATTTCGGATTCAAAGTCGTTTCTCTTCGGCCCCAACCCCTGCCCTAATTAATGACCGGTCCCTTACTATGTCTAATACCAGACGATCTTACTCATCGAAGGGAAAGTGTTGCACTTTAATTTTGTTTGACAGCATTCACAAACAGAATACTGTGAGCATGTCACTCTCCCCCGGTCATAATCCATATATTGATATTTTTGCTTTTACCTGTTTGGATTTGGAGCTTGTTGAACAGAAGTAAAGCCTAGTGGCAAAACTCGATTGTTCACAATTTTTTCTCCAAGTGGAGTTGGCAGTTTTCATTTGGTCAGATATTCGGGTTCCGTTGCCGTCGAATTCGGCGTTGTTGGGTTGCCATGTTAGGGTGGTCATTTAGGGATTCAACTTGCTTGCGAGAAGTTTTGCAGCCTTTGCCTTCAACGTGTTAATTCTTTTTGAGCTGTAGTTGAATCTCTTACTAGTTAAGTTGGCACAAAGACGGACTTAAAAGAATGCAGCTCATGCTTGCATGCATCAATCTCTTTTGCTTGAATGCAATCTGGCCAGCTGAATCTGGTTCTTTTGTTCTTGCCCTTAGCACCGAGTGGAAATTTTTGACAGGATGTTCATCGAATGCCACAATATCCTATTGCACAGTTTCAAGCATGGAGTGGGTATTTTCTTGCCAGTGTTGAAACAGGGACAGGGTTAGGGTGGGGTGCGGAGAGGGGTGACATTCTTTCAGTATTCTGTTTGTGAATGATGTCAAACAAAATTAAAGTGCAACACTCTCCTTTGATGAGTAAGATCGTCTGGTATTAGACTAGCCTGCGTGGCAGGCTCAAGGAATAAAGAGAGCCTGCAACAATCTCAAGGAATTTGGTATTTCCTGGCCGTCAGCGGACTCTAAAATCCTGATTGAAATCATAATGTATGCCAAAATACGCATCAATCATTGTGACGCAATTTTTATACGCTATCAATAAAAGCGTATATTAGCGTAAATTTTGAAAGATTGCTGTGAATTTGGGTTTTAAACTAAAAACTGAACAGCTGGAAATCGTTGATATGTTTTGGCAGGTTTTCTCATTGGATATCTGCCTTGAGGAGTCAAAGAGCATGGATACAAACCCATGCACGTGTTGATATTTCTCTAAATAATACAGTAGCTATACCCGATCAATTTGAAAATACTGATTTTGACAAATTATGTATCCTATTAAATACATGTGGCTTTATGTATTTATGAAACTTACTACTCGATCTATAAACGTTGCTAGTTTTTATCGGGTTTTATGAGTTTTACAGCAGACTACAAACTACAGTGCAATTTAGCTTGTATTGTGATATATTTTTATAGTTTAAGAGCTTGTTATTGTCAATTTGTAAACGTTTATACTGTTCAGCCGTGAGCCGTTGCAATTTTGAAACATATATTCGCTCATAGCTGGTCATGATATGTATGATTTTGAAAAGTATTGTAATGTTTGGACCTAAGATGGTATTGTCTTCCTTTTGATATAAATATATTTTTGAGTTCCGTTCATTATTAGTACGTAAAACTATTCAAATGATGAAAGTTATTGTTGTTTTTAAGCGTTTATTAGCAAGTGGGAACGACCAAAATGGCCGCCATCTATTCAAATGGGGGTAACCGCTGGAATATTCTTGGCTTCAATTATACAACACGCGTAAAAATTGATCAGGTTGTTCGGCGTTGTTCATTGAACAATGCCCGAACAATGTTGTTATCATGGCTGAACAACGGTTGTTCAAGCAACAATCGTTAACAACATTGTTCCAACAACTTGTTCACGCTTGATGAACGAACAATGGTTGTTGCAACATGATGGAACGAGCGTCAACAAGGTTGATGAAACATGCTTGATAAATGTTGTCAGAACAATGTTGTTCAGCGTTGTTCATTCATCAGGCGTCAACAATATTGTTCGAACAGGCCTGAACAACATTGATGAAAGAACAAGTTGTTTTTAGTTGTTCGAACAACCGTGAACAGCATTGTTATAAATAGACGGTAAAATAATGATTTGAACAACACGAAAACTTGCTTTTATTGGTTGTTTCGAAATCGCTGGGATGCAAAACGGACGAATGCGACGAATGTCACGAGAGCAAGAAATCAAACGGGCTTTTACAGCAAAATAAATGTCGTTTAAACTTTGTGGTTTTTTCTGAAGATTGAGGGGAAAATACTGAAGAAAATAACTTGGTAAGTGTCTTGTTTTGAGGTAAGGTTAGTTGTAAAAGCTTAAAACAACCGACCTTTTGATTTTAGTCATTTTCATAGTGCACGACGAAGAAATGCACACGCACAAACTTTATAGTACTTTTATATAGGCATTGCATTTTGATATTTTTCTCTATATTTTCAGTATATATGAAACAAGAAACCACGGTCATACTGAATAAATAAAAGCCGTAATATAAACAAAACATTTAATTCTCAAAATATTGTTTAAATTTTTCCAGTTACACTCTGTCAGAGTCTTTTTAACTTTGAAATTTGAATATGTCAAAAACGCTATCATATCATACGTCCTCCGCTCCTTCCGTCCCTATTGTTGTTTGTAATTAATTTAAGTTTGATCACTGCTATATATGAACAATTCCTATTGTGTTTTAACAAGGTCAACCAAATACTTGATCAGTTTACACACCAAGAATGATGTATTACTGCATATAATATGTGATGGATAGATTATAGGTAGGTAGGTAAGAGTGCATACAGTTAAATAATTAGCCATTTCTCATATTTCCTTTTATTTCCTGGTTAAGCAGGTGACTATA
>CACRXK020013880.1:0-13582 GCA_902702795.2 Paramuricea clavata
ATGACAAGTACATTCCAACAGTCACAGAATTGTTCTTAGTAGGCATATATATATATATATACATATATATATACAGTCACAACTTTGGAAGTTTCAAGGTTTCACAAAAGTCATCCATCTGAACAGTGTATGCATCCTATATAAAGAATACAAATCAAAATATAAAGAAGGGGTACAATGTATAAAGATATTTTTATTATATATCTATTAATGAAGTCAATTCTACTGTCAAAGTTGTATATACAATATCAATAATTATGAATTGCAAACACTATGTTCTTTTGTAAAAAAACATTAATTTTGAAAAGTGTAAACATATTCATGTCATTCATATTTTCAGACCAAGTCTCCATGTATAAATGTTAATATAAAAATTGGGAAAGAGATAGGTATAAGCATTTTATAATATTTTGTGTAAAAGACATGGTTGATGGCCCATGCATGCATAAATATTGGCAACTTTTCCAACCCAAACTGGAAACAAAAGTCAGAAAAACTCACTTCTCTTATCTCTCCCTTGATATCACCTGGTGCGATGTATCTCAGGAATTGTAGGACTTCTCTTGGAAAAGCATATTCGCTATTATCAGGACCAACTCCATTTTTCTAGAATCAAGCAAAAATTTTGTTGCGTGAAGACCATGCACGCTTGGTAACTAAAGATTCAACTATGAAATCTTCTTTAATACTTACGATCAGTGCGTGTGCCCATCCACAATAGAAGAAATATCGTACCATTCTAGGAGGTTTACCCCGCTTCTTGAGTCGATCTTCGACGCCAATTTCAAGTTGACTGATGAAATGTGTTCCGTCATAACTAGTAAAAAATATGTTGCTGTATTAAATGCTGTGTATGTAAACGAACTCGGAACTGCTAAAAATATTATGTTCAAATCGAACAAGAAAAGAACAAAGCGAAACAACATACCCTTCATCTCTCATCGTTGAGAGCAATATTTGTTTGTAGTCCACATCACGATCTGCTTCAGTAAAACTATCTACTTTTGAAGGGCATTTCTTCCTTGTCTTTCGTCGCTTTTTCGTCGCGGGTTTATCTTTATTTATGGACACAGGCTCAGCCTTGCGTTTTCGCTTTGGAGGCATGACTAGTAGTTTTATAGTGACTTCTGTGACTTGCTTGACAAAAGTTTTACAGTATAATTTATACGGAAGTTTACATAAAATACATCGCTTGCCATAATTTATACGGAACATCACTTGCCACACGCGTTGTAATTGGTTAACAACAATTGAATTAATTAGTGGGGAAAAATAGACAGAACTTCAAAAAACCCCGCGAAATGTTTAAAGTCAATTATCAGATACATTAATTTTGAGTCGTAAACACGCACTAAAAAAGCTTGGTTAGTCGTGCGTTTTAACCGATCGTTCTGAAATTTGCACACACTGTAGGTGTATGTCTTGGCTACAAAAGGGTGTTCGCGCGAGTTTTACAAGCCTTTAGTTGCAAAATTACAGACCTTTTTCGTGCATTCGTTGCAATATAACACAGGTCGGGAAAGAACATGTCTTAGCTATGTAACCCCTGAAGCAACGATAAAATGCGAACACCCTTTTTTAGTGCAATACTCGAGAAGAGTAAAAATGATAGATTGACAGGATTTTAGTGAAACCTACATCTAACGTAGCTCGCCGCGCGAAGGTCCCATAAACTTAAACTTGTAACAATATTCGGGAAAGTTATTTCTTTCTGATATATTTTATAACCCTATGTTTTTTTTCATCTATCGGACTATATTTGGAGAAAATTTGAGAGAAATTGGATAAAAATTCGCCGAGTAATGGTAAATCTCCCGAAACCTGCGCGTAGGGTCTCCTGTAACCTTAAAGCATTCCAAATTTACGGCCGGAATACGGAGACTCGCCAGCAAATCCCTTTCGGAATGTCCGCCTTTGAAGGCAATTGTAGAGTTTGAATCTATCTGTATTTCACGGTAGAAATTCTCTACAATTGCCTCCAAGTCCGAAATTTGAAATGCTTTAGTGCCTCGTGGAACTCCGAACGGGAGTCTATGTATATTCTTCTGGACGAAGTTACACGTTCTCTTGTCTTTCTCGTTGAGCTCGTTCCAATGTAAGCCAATATCGAAAAAGAACGACGAGGCTTCAGAGTCTCCGACCTTTATGACTCCCAAATCCTTACAGAAAAATTTCTTTCCAATTTGAAATCCGTCCATGTCAAGGATCCCAACGATGTCTGCTTTACACTGCATGTTGGCTGATTGATTGTGATGTGATTTAGATTGTTTGAAACACTAATCTGCGTTCTTGCGTGCCATATAACTATCGCGTGTACAAAACGTTAATCCATGTGTTAATTTATGCATGCAGTCGACCAACGCGGTAGCTTTGGCAACAACATTTTGTTCTTAAAATCAATGCGATTTATATAGGGACACTTCTCAAAGTGTCCCGTAAGCAAGTCCCGGGCGTCCCGTAGAAACGTCCCTGCGTCCCGTGCGTATGAGCATATGCTCATAACTGCTCACGAGCACATGCTCATCTGCTCATAAAACTGCAATACTGCTCAATAGCAAGACATTTCTGCACAGTCAGTGCTAACGGAATGAGCTGCCAATTTTGCGGAAAGCAATTTAATCGTGGTTACAATTTACGAAGACACGAAAAGGAATACTGTCCCCTAGGTGCACAAGAAAGAAACATGTCTCAAACGGACTTGGATAGCCAGGAAAGGGATTTTCAAGACGACGTTTCAACAACTTCAACTGAAGTGTCTGAAATTTCGACGATGACTGATAATGAGTCAGAAACTGAAGAGGAAATGCATCCTTGGATACCGCTAATAGAAGAAGCAAAGCAAATAAGTAATATAGCATTTGAGGAAATGAAAGAAAGCCTTATCAACAGTGGTCTAGATGAACAATCCGCTAAGGACAAAGCTTACTCTAATATTCTTCCTAAACTCCAGAAGGAACTGGAAAATATTTATATGGAGCGTCTCGTGTGGATGAAACAACTAAAGAAAGATCCAGTTCATAAGAAGATTATGCACACAAAAGATTCACTTGTGGAAAACGATGATTTTGATCCAGAAGAAGCGTTAGAAGCAGCTGTTGATAAGAGAAAGTTTCTTATAAAATGGCTTTTAAAGGGTCACAAATTTGATGAGGAGAATGATGATGATGATGAAGAGAATGATGATTAGACTCGATTAATAGGATTGAAGTCATGTATTCGAACAGTATTAGCAAGTAAAAACATACCAGTACTAGACCCAGCATGTAAATTGTGAGTCATTCAATAAATTGCTTTTTAATTACTTGTCTTTTCTTGTCATTTTTACATGGGTCAGGCAGGGTACAAATCAAAATGGCAAAAACATGCGAATACGAAAATGTATACATTTGTGTACATAAATTTTGCAGTGGCTTCCACGAAAAATGTACACATAGTCTTCGGGCCTAAACGGGTCTTATGAGCAGATGAGCATGTGCTCATGAGCAGTTATGAGCAGGTGCTCATACGTTCATGCAGGATGAGCATATGAGCATGTGCTCATGAGCAACTATGAGCATGTGCTCATACGCTCATCGCATAAGATTGTATACCCGACATGATTTTGAAAATTGAACAGAATCTATACGTAATAGTTCGGGTTTAAACGGGCCTTAATGCGATGTAAAATGCGAACTCAATGCGAAGACGCATGAGCAAAATGGGACGACGCATATGCATACCGATATCAAATTCCTTAGTTTAGGGAAGAAATATGCGATATCAAATTCCTTAATTTAACAACCGAGATGAAGGCGAAATTTCGTTTTACAGAGGAATATATAATAGCTTTTAAATTTTAACGATATGATGAACTTGTTAAGAAACACTGGTCCATTTTAACAGGGTGATTTATTTATACCTTGAACTAAGAAAACAACTAACTTATCATACCAAATGTTATGTAGTGACAATTCAAAATAGCGTACGAATATATTTTGTGCAATATCAGCAATACCGTCATTGTCAGTTGCTATACAATAAAAACTGTTAATTATGAAAAAAAAAACCGAAAAACGTCCCAGACAAGCAACCTACATTTCTGATGAATAAATTGACAAGCTCGAGTCCGTTGTGTCAATTGTTTGTGTTGAGCCTATTCGAGGCATTTCCACAGTTTCAACAGATCGCTGGTCTACTCTTGGGGCCCAACATCTCACCGAGCGAAATCTGTACACGCATACACTTAATATAAAAATTGAAGTCGGAATAAATGTAGCGAGAATAATAATATTTATTAATTTTTCCGGTCCGTTTGGCGGAGAGTAACCACGCAACTTTATTCGTAAGCTTGAAGACAATGTTTGTCGGGGACGCGTGCTCGTCGAAACACAAAGCAGACATTTCTTTGACGTTCTTAAATCCATTTGCATTGCCGTTGACGTTGTATAGTAGAATTGTTGACTTGACAGCAATAATTCCGTTTGGACCGTGTTAGTTGAGACCACACAATTGACTTTAACTTTGATGTTTGAAAAAATTGCTTTGCGACAATTTATCGGATTTTCCCGAAGATCAATGAGGTCTAAGTTCGGATATAGTCCAAGCAGGGTTCCTTCAGAAACTGAAGAAATGTTATTTCTCCTCATGTCCAATACACGAACGTTTTTGTATCCACCAGGAATGTAGTCTAATCCAAGATCGCTGCAATCTAAAATCATCGCTACATTTACATACATGCATGACGTTTTCCTTTGACTACAGTTAACAAGGGAAACAAAAACGGAAAGAACGATTAAATGGTAAAGCACAGTCATATCACTACCAGTAAAACAAGAGACAATGAACCGATAACAGTCGAATACATGTATATCTCCAATTAAATTTGGCAAGGTGTATTTTTTTAATGACATTTTTCGAGGTAGCGGTGTTCCTAAAAAGGGTACAGATAAAGTTTAAAATGACACCTGTAATAATTATCATGTATACAGACCACACAAGGTGACTGAGGGCCGGAGGCAGCAATTAACACCCCCGCGTTGACTTCCCATTTTTCTCATGCGTCTTCGCATTGAGTTCGCATTTTGCATCGCATTAAGGCCCGTTTAAACCCGGACTATTACGTATAGATTCTGTTCAATTTTCAAAATCATGTCGGGTATACAATCTTATGCGATGAGCGTATGAGCACATGCTCATAGTTGCTCATGAGCACATGCTCATATGCTCATCCTGCATGAACGTATGAGCACCTGCTCATAACTGCTCATGAGCACATGCTCATCTGCTCATAAGACCCGTTTAGGCCCGAAGACTGGGTGTACATTTTTCGTGGAAGCCACTGCAAAGTTTATGTACACAAATGTATACATTTTCGTATTCGCATGTTTTTGCCATTTTGATTTGTACCCGCCTGACCCATGTAAAAATGACAAGAAAAGACAAGTAATTAAAAAGCAATTTATTGAATGACTCACAATTTACATGCTGGGTCTATACTGGTATGTTTTTACGTGCTAATACTGTTCGAATACATGACTTCAATCCTATTAATCGAGTCTAATCATCATTCTCTTCATCATCATCATCATTCTCCTCATCAAACTTGTGACCCTTTAAAAGCCTTTTTATAAGAAACTTTCTCATATCAACAGCTGCTTCTAACGCTTCTTCTGGATCAAAATCATCGTTTTCCACAAGTGCATTTTTTGTGTGCATAATCTTCTTATGAACTGGATCTTTCTTTAGCTGTTTCATCCACACGAGACGCTCCATATAAATATTTTCCAGTTCCTTCTGGAGTTTAGGAAGAATATTAGAGTAAGCTTTGTCCTTAGCGGATTGTTCATCTAGACCACTGTTGATAAGGCTTTCTTTCATTTCCTCAAATGCTATATTACTTATTTGCTTTGCTTCTTCTATTAACGGTATCCAAGGATCCATTTCCTCTTCAGTTTCTGACTCATTATCAGTCATCGTCGAAATGTCAGACACTTCAGTTGAAGTTGTTGAAACGTCGTCTTGAAAATCCCTTTCCTGGCTATCCAAGTCCGTTTGAGACATGTTTCTTTCTTGTGCACCTAGGGGACAGTATTCCTTTTCGTGTCTTCGTAGATTGTAACCACGATTAAATTGCTTTCCGCAAAATTGGCAGCTCATTCCGTTAGCACTGACTGTGCAGAAATGTCTTGCTATTGAGCAGTATTGCAGTTTTATGAGCAGATGAGCATGTGCTCATGAGCAGTTATGAGCTTGTGCTCATACGCACGGGACGCAGGGACGTTTCTACGGGACGCCCGGGACTTGCTTGCGGGACACTTTGAGAAGTGTCCCTATATAAATCGCACTGATTTTAAGAGCAAAATGTTGTTGCCAAAGCTACCGCGTTGGTTGACTGCATGCATAAATTAACACATGGATTAACATTTTGTACACGCGATAGTTATATCGCACGCAAGAACGCAGATTATAGTGTTTCAAACAATCTAATTCACATCGCAATCAATCAGTCAACATGCAGTGTAAAGCAGACATCGTTGGGATCCTTGACATGGACGGATTTCAAATTGGAAGGAAATTTTTCTGTAAGGAGTTGGGAGTCATTAAGGTCGGAGACCCTGAAGCCTCGTCGTTCTTTTTCGATATTGGTTTACACTGGAACGAGCTCAACGAGAAAGACAAGAGAACGTGTAACTTCGTCCAGAAGAATATACATAAACTCCCGTTTGGAGTGCCACGGGGCACTAAAGCATTTCAAATTTCGGACTTGCAGGCAATTGTAGAGAATTTCTACCGTGAAATACAGATAGATTCAAACTCTACAATTGCCTTCAAAGGCGGACATTACGAAAGGGACTTGCTGGCGAGTCTCCGTATTCCGGCCGTAAATTTGGAATGCTTTAATTGTCCCAAAGCTGAAAAACTATTTGATCAACTGATCTGGTTAGAAACCTGCGGGAACCACCTGGAAAGCAACGCTTATCAACACTGCGCAAAAGTCGAAGTCGAAGCCTTTGCGATGTGGCTGCAACAGTAAAGACAAACACAAAACACCGGTTCTTTTAAGAACCCTCAAATTTATAAAAAGAATAAAAACGAAACTCGTTTATTAACATATTTACACTGAATCTCAATGTTTACTTTTCAAATATTCCACATATGCCTTATAATGATCCTCTTCATGACTTCTAAATTGCTCGCCTGTCGCTTTCACAGTATACTTAAAACTAGGGGGCATTGAAAAAAAGACCGTAGCCCCAGGTTCAAGCGGGTCATCACGACAATCCTCTTTCCAGCTAGAAATTTCGTCTAAAAGTTTGTCCTCTCTCCAGTATGAAAGATAATTCAAAATTGACTCAAATTCACTATCCTCGATATTTTCACGAAGATCCATCAGCGAGTAAACAAACGTTGAATCAGGACTTTTCTCCAAATTGTCAAAGTGATCTCGAACATCTTTATGATACTGTAACTTCATCACTCTAATAGCCTCAACAAACTCCCTCCAAACCATACGTTTAACAATCACTCGCTCTATGGCTTCCAAACCATACGATTGCCATCTCTCTTGTTCTGATAACATGAGACAGTCATGCTGGCGTTGACTCGGATGGTCGTACTCACAACCACAACATCTCTCTTTAGCAAGTTTACCAACTTCGCAAGCAACAGCCTCTGCATATATAGCTTCTAACAAACTGAAAAGCCTTTTATAATCAGAGGACGAAACTTCGTCTGCATGAACACTGTTGGCCCAATTCGATTGCTCAAAATTTTGTGAAAAATTCATTTTCAAAGGCTTAGTATGCAATGATATCAGTGAATAAACGCGCAGTCTCTTTTATAGACATGTGCAATACAATTACGTAATGCTTACAAACCGGATACATACAATTGAACGTTCATACTTCATAATTTACGCGGGAATAGCTGAACGTGCATACTTATAATAATTTATGCGGGGATAGTTGAACGTTCATACTTCATAATTTATGCAAGTATTTCCGGTGATGTCATTGATATGACGTCATACATACACTCGCTTGAATACTAATTACTTCCGTTATTGTATGGGGGGGGTTACCTACTATTACCATTTGCATGCATGTAACACCAACAGCATGATCTTTATTCCATACCGTATAGGAAAAATTGAACACATCTGTCCTGCAGAGCTAGTACAAATTTACATTAGCAACTATTGAATCAGTGAGGGAGGTATAATAAAGCAAGTGTTCAAATAAATGCAGCCAAATCAAAATTGTTTGTCTCCACACTACACTTCCTCATCAATGGACAGCTCAATGAGAACAAATGTTGTGGACAACTGTGGTTTGGACATTGCAGGCTGGCTGCACATTTTGCAATGATGTACATGCAGGAGATCGGTTGTTGATGCATGAATGAAATCAATTTCCAAAAAGCTCCAAGGCTTACTTTTTGAAATGACTGAGAATAGGTCATTCCAGAAAACATCCATACCACCCCCACGGAGGAAATAGGAAGTTAACCCCCTTTGGATGTTTTAATACATTTACTATTATCAGAAACAATTTTTTCTCCCCTCCCCCTCCGGACGGCAGAAATTTCCTCCGTGGGGGGAGTATGGATCTTTTCTGGAATGATCCAATTCGTTTTCCATATGAGTGAGAGTTCCTACAGCCGCATGTGAGGATGCATATTACCACCTCTTTTCTCTACCCTTGCATAGTACAGAGAAGGAAAAACAAAGACCAGTTTTTGAACCAAGTAACTTTGTTATATTTTAACTTAAAACAGCACTGTATATAACTTTAAATACTGTAAAAAATGAAATATCAGCTAAATACTAATTCAGTAAGAATTGTCTTGGTATGGAAATATCTCTTTCTGTTGTATATGCATTGTTGAATTGCCATGTCACTTTCTTGAGTATTACCAGAATATTAAGTATAGTTGAGCCAGCTTCCTAATATTATGGAATCTAGGATAGTTGTTGACTTTGTGTTTTTCTTAATAATCTCATTAATATTATCAACATTCCTATATGTGAAGACCAACTCCCATCCCCATTAAGTTGTACATATACAGTTGCAGTCTTCTTGACAGTCCTTGTTTTATCCATATTGATGTTTGAGAAGCATGAGTATCTAAAATATAATACAATTGATTTGCATTTCATTTCACAAATTGGAAACCTAAATCTATATGTTACACTATAAATCTATCCAATTAATTTATTAACAGTAGATTTATTCTAATTGAGGGAGAAACATACTTATGACATAAGTTACATTTGAACAAAACTATCTCTAAACTGGTTGGCAATCTTTTAGTTTTACTGATTCACCATTCAGTGCACAATATAAACTTGCAATACAAATGAAATTTCTGCTGTCTGAAAAGGGATGGGGAAATGCACTTTTAGAATAGTAAAATGTACTAGGATGTGTAAAAGGAATTATGGGAGTTCTAATCTCCTATGTGAGAGCTGTGGATCTAAGGCAAATTATTCCACATGTAAGCACTTTGCATGCTCCAAGGGAATAAACTATAAATTACAGTATTATTATATACTAGAGTATTTATTAACATGCGATAACTTTTAGTCAGAATAACTTGAACAAGTGCAACGTTCACAGTGTAAAATGGATTAGTGATGGGTCTATGGATGGCCCACTAGTAAATTTTCATTTATATCAAATTATAATTTCTCAAAACTAAGCGCTTTAAAAAAATACTTTGTAGGCATATTAGCACCAGTCATAGGGCCATTATTGTTGAATTATAATATGAATAAAAATAATATATTGTAGTTTTTCAATTACCTTCACAGTGACAGTGCTGTCAGCAGTGCAAGCAGCCGTGAGACATGACAAACAACGCGGATTCTTCGGCCAGGAAGATAAAAATTAGACGTGCTAGCTTCTTGTTATTTTCTCTCTATATACATCTTTATTTTTGAAGAGAAATTACTTATCTAAAGGTATATTTTAGCAAAAAAATACATTTCCAAACTGAAATATTTCATCTCAAGAAGGCCATGAAAAATTTGTACGCCAGCAATGAATCGGAGTACTCCGGATTTTCGGAACACTAATTAAATCGAACCAATAATGGTCACATGACTGTTCTGACGGTCACATGACTGTTCTGACGGTCACATGACTGTTCTAGCTACCCCTACTTTTGAGTAGGGGCAGTCAGAACAGTCATGTGACCGTTTTCGGTTCGATTCGATTAGTGTTCCGAAAATCCGGAGTACTCCGAACAGTAAATGGAGCAGCCTGGTGGAGATTTTCGCAGCCTTTACCAACACCGCGGAAAAACGTCTGCGCATGCGTCAACCTTACCTGTAATAGTCACTGAGCTATAGTGGTAATAGTATTGCGAACTTGATGAGAAGCTGTTCCGAACGTTTCCGAAGGCTCAAAATAGCGGTAGAAAGGAGTGACTTCAATGTGCGTCTTTACAGCCATATTTCGAGCGCAAAAATAAACATGTCGTTCTAAAAACTAGGAATAAATACAGCCAGAAGGTTCAAGAAAATGTGTTGTACAAGAACATGAACTAAAGGTGATTGTTAACAAATTTATCGTCTGAAACATTTTGTTTATCAACTAAGCAACGACAATTTCCGAATTTTCGTTTGAGATACATTTCTTTAAAAAAAACTGTGTCGCCAAATATAAAAAATTTGCGTGTTCACAATAATTAAACTTTAGGATTTATTCTACAATTTTAGTGGGTTAAGAAGCTTAACTTTTCGAGAGTTTTCTTAACTTTTTAGTTTGAATTTTTGTTTTGAATAATTTTGCAAAAATTTTCGAAGTCGTGTCCGTTAAAATCAACAATTTTTTACATGAATTATATTTCATTCCATACTTTAAATGCCAGGACGCTTTCAATTAATGTCTAGTCTACCCATTTGCTATATTTTCTCGTTTGTTTTAGTAATTTTTGACCAATAAATAAGCATGTTTTTGTTTTAGAAATTGATATTCAAATTCCCCGCCATATTTTCATTATTTGGTGCATGCGCAGACGTTTTTCCGCGGTGTAGCCTTTACCCAGTGAACTCTATATATATATATCTGGAATGATAACAGCGAGCGAAAAGTGAAGCCGACAAAAAAAAATCACGACATAAGTATTCGTCATCGTCTTCGTCATCAACTGTTCAAGAACTTTCTTACAGTATTAAAAATCACTTACATGTAAAATTTGTAATTGTTTTGAAAGTTTTTATCACAGTTTTTATATCTTTATTCACTTTTAACCTGAAGGTTGAGTTATACTCCGAAACGTAGTTATTAAAATAATTTTTTTACTAATATAAGCCCATATGGTCTAATTTATATTCAAACACACGTACATGTTCATTTACATTTTGCTGGCAGGGAAATTCCGATCACACAATAAATTCTTTAAAAAATAACGTACTAGTGTATTGACTAAAAACTATAAAACTGGCAAACTAAAAAAACAATTCAAACAATCGCTAAAAATGGCAACGGCAAAGTCACAGTTGCAAGTCAATTTACCTACCTGTGAAATGAAATTTTCTCGCAAGAATATCTCTTTCCTTGTGCATCCAGAACGACAGTACGACACAATATATTTGAAAAAGTGATTCTTTTCTCCACACGGGGAAATTTTCCTCGACTTTTTTCCGACAGCGAACTCAATGCAGTAAATTTTAGGAGCAAAACTGTTTGCTCCTACAATGTATTGCATTGAGTTGGCCATGTTTTTAATTTTTTTTTCGTGATTGCGTTCAAATTTATACTGGCCGTGCAACGGTTTGCAAGAGGGGGAATGAAACTGACGTCCAATCCGCGTAAACCTGACGTTTGAGGGACTGAGACTGACGTCCAATCCGCGTGAAAGACTGGTATCGAGGCTTCATTGTTTTCACAATCAAATGACTGAATGTTATCATTCCAGATATATATATATAGAGAGTTCACTGCCTTTACCAGGGTCTTCTCATTTTTCACGCGCCATGTACGAAGAAGACCCTGGGGACGAGGTTGCAAGAACTATATTATCTGCAAAACTTTTTTGCAAAAACCAGGGGGGGGGGGGTGAAAACGGCCGTGGGCTCAGAATTGAGCCTGGTCAGTGGTAACTACCATGAGGATTTCGGAAGTGTTGTCATGGAAATGGCGTCATTTTCACTCAAAATCCGCCATGTTTTTGGCTTCACTTCGTTGACTGAACGAAGTATAGGAGCAGGTCCTCCAGTTATTATACAGCTCAGTGGGCCTGACGTGCAATCAAAGATTAGGTACTATAAAGATGTGCCACTCGCCGTATTTCCCTAATGTTTGCGTGTCCGAATTTTCCGTGCTGATCACGAGTGATCACGCGAGATGACGAGTGCATAACACTTACTGCCAAAATAACGGCGAGACGAATACAATAGGTTGCCATCGCGATGCTCGCGATATATGACGAATTTTGACGAATTGGACACTTACTGGCAAAATGGCGGCTATAAAAAAATCTCGGACATAATTTTCGCAGAGTGGCACATCTTTATAGTACCTAATCTTTGGTGCAATGGTGGCCCAGTGAACTCTAATAATAGTGAGCTTAAGCAAGTGACGTTTTTGACAACACGGACGTCGACCGGAAATAAAATTGACGGTTTTCACCAATCACAGCCCTTGACCAAAGATTAGATACTATAAAGATGTGTCACTCGACGTATTTCCCTAATGTTTGCGTGTCCGTAATTTTCACTTACTGCCAAAATGGCGGCGAGACTGATGGCGTTGAATTTTACTATTTAAGAGACTGATGGCGTTGAATTTGACACTTACTGACAAAATGGCGGCTATAAAAAAATCTCGGACATAATTTTCGCAGAGTGACACATCTTTATAGTATCTAATCTTTGCCTTGACCCAGTCTTCTGACGTTACTCTAAAAACGTCACTTGCTTAAGCTCACTAATAACTGGAAGGCTAAGTCAGGGGGGGAAGTTGAAGCCGTGCTTGAAGCTTTTTTTGTAGGTAGACCCAGTCCTTTTTAAATTTTTTTTTCAAAATATGCACATTTTTCGATCAGAAAAATCTTGCCCCAAAATATTAGTTATACTACCAAATTTAATTTATATCAGTAGTATTATAAATTAATTTAATATTCGCAAAGCAAACAAATCACGAATTAGCAAAAAAATACGAAAAAACACGGCCATAAGCATGAACAGTCAGAAAAACCGCGCGTTTTAGGCTGCTTTTTCTGAGTTTTTGGAAGTTTAAGATAAAACTAAGACGTCATACCTCAGGAATTATTTAAACCCATGCAAAATACATCTGTATGCGAAGTTTCAAGAAGATTGAACGTTTTAAGGTCGAAAAAAAATTTGACAAAAATATTGCCATATTCAAAATGCTCATAGTGGCCCAACCTCGTTCCCAGGCTCTTTGCTCTTGGGAAGCAAAGACCCTGGTCGGGGCTGATGACGTCACACCCAGATTCTGGGGGTAAACGTATAATTTGACTATGGGTCGGGAGGTAGAGGAGCGTGTTTGTTGCGTTTGGAAAATTGCAACTTTATGTGTTATAATTTCGGGTGATAAAAATGTAATTTGCAACAAGAGATTGTGAAAGGAACGTT
>CACRXK020013881.1:0-13581 GCA_902702795.2 Paramuricea clavata
TTATTATGAAAGCGAAGAAAACTGAATGCCTGAACAAATGCTCTGACTTGTTTTCCAAATGTAGACATGTAACCAGATACCTGCTTAATCAAGTTGTAAAATGATAACCTATATTTATTATGAATATTGAATAATATTTGTCAGTTGCCTGATGATCGCGTAAAGCGTGAAACTTAGAGTAGCGACGCAAACATTCAAACCTTGACTGAATTAATTCTCTACCTTACGTCAACTCATCGATACTCTACCGCTCTTCTACCTTACGTCAACTCATCGACTATTTTTTTGAATATATAGTCTTCAGTATATATATATATATATATATATATATATATATATATATATATATATATATATATATATATATATATATATATATATATATATATATATATATATATATATATATATATATATATATATATATATATATATATATATATATATAAGGCCGAAACGGTACCGTCTGTAGTTAGATATTGCTCTATGGCCTTAAGGTCATGCATATTGAGCACTCTACTGGATGAGCCATTGCTGCTTACGCATTGTGCGCATGCTCACTGCTTGCAGTTTGAGCACTCTGGCAATGGTTTGATGTCCCACATTCGTGAGACATCAAAGGTAACTATTTATAGTGGTTACTTTCATCCTGCTCATCAGCACTACACTGATGAGGCCCAAAAGGCCGAACGGTACCGTCTGTAGTTATATATATATATATATATATATATATATATATATATATATATATATATATATATATATATATATATATATATATATATATATATATATATATATATATATATATACCGGGTGTCCCAAAAAAAAGTACTCCGGTTTGATTTATAATAACTTCTAAACAAGTAAAGCTATCAAACAGAAATAACTTGCATTAAATAGAGGAAAGACTAACTTAGATTTTGATACATTACAGTTGTATTTTACTTAAAAATTCACGGAGATATTAATGTTCAAAATCGGGAGCTTATTTTGGGATGTGTCTAAAATTAGCGAAAATCGGCATATCAAATATTAACTTCAGCGTTTGTTTGTTTGATGACATATCAGGCTAACTTGTATTTCAGCGAATTGTCGTTAGGGTTTGTAAGGGATATGGCGTAGATTTAGACTTCTTACATGTAAGCTAAGTCTTAGCTCATTGTTTCCTGAAATATGAACGTACGAAATTATGCAAGTATTTAATAGGTCTTTACAAACTTTACAAATTTATAAGGTACATGAAAGACCATGCAAGGCAGGCGCTTAAATTTTTCTTAGCCTAATTTTTTATGTTTTTCATGGGTTCAAAACAGAGTTGATTATTTCTCGGTTAGAGCAGGATGAATATTATTCTGCAATGAAGGAAATAATATTGCTTTTTGCAAATACACATCACAGTATCAACGCTACTATTTTGTTACGTTTTGTTCCAAAAATGTTGGATGTCTCCAGGGAGTTGCATGCTTAATTGTTATGTCTTATGGAGTTGTATGGTTTGATTGTGTTTCATTCTCAGTTTATTGTGAACTTAAAAAGATTAAGAAAAGGCAAATGAGTTTGAGTGTTCTTAACAAGATTTCAGAACATTGCAGAAGTTAGAAGAGCTTCACAATTCCATTGTGACAGCATGCCCTAATTCAGAACTACGAACGATCCATGACGATCCTTCGCGATGCAGTGGTCTCATGAAATAAGGAAACGTATTCGTGCTAGGAACACACACAGATTTCGGACGAATAAATCTTGCTTGTATTTTGTAGATAATAATACAGACTTTGTTTCATAATAAACAATTTGTCAAGTGTCATTTATTTACTGGTAATCGTGCATGTTTCAGTCGGGCAAATCTTGATTAATATTTGATACGCCGTTTTTTGCATATTTCAGACACATCCAGAAATATGCTCCCGATTTTAAACATTAATATCTCCGTGAATTTTTAAGTGAAATACAACTGTAATATATCAAAATCTAAGTTAGTACTTCCTCTATTTGATGCAAGTTATTTCTCTTTAAAAGCTTTACTTGTTTAGAAGTTATTTCGAATCAAACCGGAGTACTTTTTTTTGGGACACCCGGTATATATATATATATATATATATATATATATATATATATATATATATATATATATATATATATATATATATATATATATATATATATATATATATATATAGCTTAAGATTTGGTTTACGAAACACAAACAGTGCTCAATACCATATAGATAGAGCGTAATATAGTTTTTCGTTTTTCCTCAAAAAACCACAACAGTCTGTTTCATCCGTATAGGAATCATCAGGTGTTTCATCCGTATGGGAATCATCATGATTCCTATACGGATGAAACAGACTGTTGTTGTTTTTTGAGGTAAAACGAAAAACTATATATATATATATATATATATATATATATATATATATATATATATATATATATATATATATATATATATATATGTATATATATATATATATATAAATATATATATAAATATATATATATATATATATATATATATATATTTATAATATAGTTATTCACCGTATGTGCGCTGTTCTGCAATCTGATTGGTTGAATTACCAACCGTATATCAGCTCATATACGGCGAGTAGCGAAAAACAAGATGGCGGTCCAAAAAGTACATGAGTTTTGCGAAGCAAAAAAAAGGAAAATGTTCGCTTTGAGAAAGATAATAGTACAAGGAAAAACTCTGAAAAAATTTGACAGGTTAGCAAAATATATTTATTACATAGAAATTAGTTTAAATACAAGTTTCTTAAAGAATTAATACCAAAACAACAGCGACATGTTCATTGAAAATATAAATTGTTCAGAAAAGCTTGCAACGAAAGACAAATGAAATTGCAGTCAACATGCAAGCACTTACTATACTACCAAACATCTGTATAAATATATCTGAGCTTTTCTGTGAGATATACCGGTTCTAAAACCATTTCTTTCACTTCGTCTTCGAGTTGTATAAAACAAAAGTATTAATTCAAATTTTCAAGGCCAAGCGGTTTTTGGCCGAACAAATTACCAAGACATTGTAACAGAGGATATATATATATATATATATATATATATATATATATATATATATATATATATATATATATATATATATATATATATATATATATATATATATATATATATATATATATATATAATTTATTATACTGAATTTTTAACACTCTTCTGGTTCAGTCGCAATGCTTGCAAGTGAATACAGACTAGTGATTCAATTCAAGAAAGTTTGGAAGGTGCAAAATAATAATACTTCGGGTCCCGACCATTGGGTCTCGACCATTGGAATGTAGGCTTACGCAGAACATATGCGCAGAACGGACTTTAGAGCACCTTCAAGTGCAAATTCTCACGAACACTCTGTTCCAATTACCTGAAGAAACTGTAAATTTAGCTATTTCACTTTTACTTCCGAACTATTGTCGACACAAAGCTTGAAAATAGTGATATAATTTCATTTTTACACTTATGTTGGCATCCGCTGACCTGTTCTATCAAGCTTCGGCCCCAGGTTAGTAACTCCTAGGGACGGGGGGGTACATACTTTTGGTCGGGCAATTTTAACGACACGTTCGTCGTAGAAAAAGATGTAATTCAGCAAAAATTACTGAGAATTACGAAAATATTACTGAAAAACTGCGCAAGTTTCGGCAAGTTAGTTAAAAATGGTATTTCGTCCCCTCTACATCCCCGCCCATTGAGATTATAAATAACACGTTATTTATAATTTCTTTGCCCCCGCCTACGCTACGCTCCTGGATCCGAAGCTTTATATCACAGGTCAACGGATACCAACATGAGTGTATATTAAACAACTTGAAATTATATCACTTTTGAAGGTTTAATTTGTGTCGACAATAGTTCGCAAGTAAAGTCATTTGGGAAAAGAAATATTAATTTTGTCCCTCTAGCACGACTTTCGCCTCGCCCCTTTGGTTGGGCACAACCAGCTCACCCCTCGATTGCCCCCCCCCCCTTCCATAGATATCTTATATACATGCACTATATTGAAGCCGTTATCGCAGGCTCAGGTCGTTCCCATGAAATGAGAAGATTCGTATGTTTTCTATTTCTTAAACAGGGAACTTCAACATTAAGTTAAACTTATTCCAAATACGTTTTTAAACTATTCAAATGATGAAAGTTATTATTGTTTTTAAGCGTTTATTAGCAAGTGGGAACGACCAACATGGCCGCCATCTATTCAAATGGGGGTAACCGCTGGAATATTCTTGGCTTCGATTCTACTAAAAGAGATGCACTATCTAGTGTATATAAGATATCTATGCCCCCCCCCGCCCTCCGCCCAGCCGTAAAATAGGTTACGGCCCTGTAATTCGACCCAGCTGGGGGCGTGTGATCTACAGCGTGCAATAATCTTTTAATTTTTTCATATACAAAATTCTGATTTTCAATCGGCAGTAAAATATTATTGAAATATAGAATTTTTATTAGTTTATTATTTCTTTATTATAAGTATTGTTTGCATATGGGAGTTTATTAGGTAAAAATATTAATAAAATCTCCATTTTGTACTTCTATTTTCTTACGAAGTTTATAGAGAGCTTCCAAATTTTTTCGACCCCTCTACTTCTCACAGTCTTAATACATATACTCATTTCATTGGTGTATCGTGTAGAAGACGGTTAATGTATCTGATTGCATGATTAATGATAACGGTAGTGAAAGTCAAAATCTGAACCTCCCTCTCTTACTAACTGTATAACATGGAAAACATATACAAGCCAGCACTCAAATGACATTAAAATTCGGGAAAATGTTAAACGATGGGATTGTGCAATATCACAGTTATCATATATGATCATTTTTTTCGGTGATAATTTTTTTTTTATTTTAAAAATTCAGTATAATTACATATACTAGGCGGACAAACAATAGGACACGAGGTCCCCTACAAGGTTTGAACACCTGTAACTAAACTAATATAAAATGTATACCCCTCCCTAATCAATCTACGTCAAGAGAGTTAGCACTACACATTACAATTACAATTACAATTACAATTACAATTAAAACGGTATTAGCACGAACATAAATTAGAAGTGTTACTGTGACGACATTTAGGACAAGTCAACTTATAACTTCTAATATTGTCCTGGTCAAATAGTACACGAAGTTTATTGAAGAAGAAGTTCTTTAGTCTACATTTGAACGATGGTAAAGAAGTGCAAGACTTTACATCGATCATCATAATGTTGATAGTTTGACGTTTACCAAGCACTTGGTTGCTCTGATACTTAAAGGCTTGATGATTGTGGCACTTGAAGCCACAAGGTTGTACGTTCGAACAGGACTGAGTGATATTACTTAATCCTGTTTTATACGTCGAATTTTGGTCGCGTCGAATGCAATTCAAGCAATAGTTAATGAAGCTTAATGAGGTTTATCATCTCATTATCTATTGTCTTAATTGCATTCCATGCGACCATAATTTGACGTATAAAACGGGTCTTAAGGCGGATTTCCAGTCCTCGCACGAAGCTCCTCGCAGCTCGCTGCGAGTGATGCATGAGCACTTTCATCCAATCACAATGCTAAACAGTTCATTTTAATTAGATGCAAGCACTCGCAGCGAGCTGCGAGGAGCTTCGTGCAAGGACTGGAAAACCGCCTTTAGGCCTTTTCTAAACGTTGCATTTTACATGTTACACATTCCAAACAATAGATAACCAGCTGAAATGCCTCGTTATCCATTGCTTTGAATGCATTTGGCGCATGTAAAATGCGACGTTTAGAACAGGCTTTAGTCTCTGCAAGCAAAATTCATAACTTAAAAATATTATGCAAAAATGCATAATATTATAAAAATGTGAAGATTTGATTTAAAGAGATTTTAAAATGTTGTTAGCGAAAAACAAAATTTGCAGCCATTCACTCGTGTTGTGATTTGTTTGTCTGGTGATCCCGTATGTCCAAGGGGTTCATTCAAACAATGCTTGAACATTGAACATTATCGTTACAACATTGAACATTATCAATTATATTGAACACTATCGTTATAACTGTTACGAAAGTATATCTAAATAGTATAAAAATAGTTCAGTTTGCACCCCAGGAAATTATAGATACTAGTTACGTCAAATGGAGAGATAATGAGCCTTTTTGCTGTAAAACGCAGATAAAGTATATATCATTTCGATCTTGTGTAAAAATGTCAATTATCTGTCCATTAGGCAAGATAGATAACTCGTCAATTTGTCAAAGTTGGACGACAGCCTTGCATGGTGGCCTGTTGTGTTTACATAATTAAAAGTCCAAGGCTTGTTCTTCTTTGACATGAAAATGAGTGCATGCTTAGGGCCTTTCTGTCAATCATTCTTCGGTATATTTCGCGCGGTCGAGTAATGATAACATTACGTCATTAAAATCTTGATTCAATAAAATTGTAAGTGAATTTAGTTTAGTAGGTAAAGTAAGGTTCACATAGGTATAGGTTGAAGACTTTGCTATGATATTTTGATAAGTATTTTAAGTTGTGAACATATTTTAATTTTGATCGATTGAACAGCGAACCTACTCGACCAGTGCGACAACGCCTTAAATAAACATAATTTGAGAGTTGGAACGAGCTACCAACGCCAACCCACACTTTTAAACCTCAACGTTGATTGGCTGGATACAAATCACACCACTTGCTATATTACATCACGTGTAGAAAAATCCCCTCAACCGTTAGTATAACAGGGTGTGCACAACCGAAATTCTCAGTGGATGATTTCTCAGTGGACTCAACGAAGTAAAAATTATGTATGAAAAGTTTTAGAAAGCTCAAACGAAACAAGACAAAACGAAGAAACTAACGAAGAGATCACGAGCAGTGAAAGCCAGTTGAAGGCTGAAGTGAACTCTTGAAAAACTACTACGAGAAGACGAACATAATATTAAGAACTGATAGTTATTAGAGCTTGATTGTAAACGATTCACTACTTCGCGTAGAAAAATTTAAAGAAATAAAATATATATTTCTTAACATAACAATAAACGTTTGAACATTATCGTTATGTAAATACGTCGGGTTATGTTGAAAATATAGTTTCGGTTCAGGCTAAAGTGTTCCCATTTAATGTTATAAATATAATAGACTAGTCGTTGGTACTGTCCAAAATGATTATCACCCCATACAGTAGTTCTGGTCTATGTCGGAGCTGGTCGCTACCCTACTGGCAGGGATATATCAGGAATTAATACCCCTAGGGCATACAGTTTCTCTTGGGGCACGTCTTATACATACCTGACACCTTACAAACACAACTATATGTAACTGGGAGGATATATTTAGCGGGGGAACTGGAGAAGTTCCAGTCAGCAAGTCTGCACCACTGCAGCGACCATATAATTACATGCATGGTTTAACTAATAAGTATACGTAATAAGCCAACAGATCAGGCCTGTATATAACTAGGATTCTGAGACAACCGAGTCGACCACTGGGGGACATGTCCCCGCCACCCAGAAAATTTTGGATTTCTTGAATCCAGCATTTCTAGGAGTGTTCCAACAAGAAATTAATTAACGTAATAAACAGTGACACAATTAGTGCAATTTTACAGTCTCCCAAATGTAATCCAGTCCGAATAAGGCAACATGATATGATGATGCGGTAATGAAGATGTGCGCGGTATAGTATCATCATTCACTACACTTCAAATTCTACAGTATTGTATTACACGTATTGGGATACTTGACAACGACCCATTCGTCTTCTCAGTGTGACTGAAGAGCAAGATAGGGTGGGAAAACTAAACTAGAATTTCGTCCTAAAATGCCATTTCATGCCTTTTTCCACCAGCAAATTATTTCAGCCATGGTTACCAAATGGTTACGATGTTTAAATTTCAGTCCCCAAATTGACTCATAGTTAGTTCCGGGCTGCAAGATGATGGTCAAATTCAGAAATGTTAACAAATTAATGTCAATTTAATTTCAACTTTGATATATAATTGCTGGTTGACCACCTACAGTACTGCAGGTAGTTCTGGCGACTGGAGGGGCCAGTAAGAGGGCTGGGGGACATGCCCCCCCTCCCACAGTCTATATGTCAAAAGAGGACCTGACTATATTGTACGAACATGCATACACACAAATCTGCAGATGGTAAATTACAAGAGCAATCGACAATCCTTCGCGACTCAAAGTTCGTTGCATAAAAAGAATTTTCAAACATATTGACACATAATATTATGCGCATATCCAGACACCCAGGGACGTAGCTACCAGAGGGAGGGGTGTGACGCCCCACAACCAGCACAGGCGGAAAAATCAGGTAAAATAAAAAATGTTAGGAATAAAAATTAGGTAAATCTAACATATATGGTCAAATGAATTATTACGCAATGGTGCTTTTGTGCATTGTTTGGTAGAAAACAGAAAGAAAACACGTATTTTATTGTGATTTATAGTCGGTTACGAGATCAGAACCTTTTTCAGCCGGGCGGCCCGGACGTGCTGCTAGTGACGAGCCGACCAGAACTTGTTGTGGGCCCCTGCCATTATGCATGGGCCATAATTAAAATTAAAACACTTGAATTAAAATATGAAAAAATAGAGATTTTAATATTGAAGCCGGATACGTACTACAATTTATTTTTTTAAAGTCTACATTTACGAAAATATTACCGAAATTACGGTACATTAATTCGAAAGTTACTGAAAAATGGTATGTCCTGAAATTTTTTACTCCCCCCCCCACCCCCCTCCAATAATTTTTTGGGGAAAAGATGAATTAGCGACTGAAATATTTCTTGTCAAACGACCAGTAATACCCCCCAACCCAATCTTGATCCATGCGTCACTGAACCTGGGCCCCGTCAGACATTGCTCATTCGACGTCCTTTTCAAGACCCCAGCACGTCCCTGGAACCTTTCCAAAAGTTAAATATATTCAGACCTCACAAATATATTAAATGACATTAACAATTCAAGGAAAGGAGAATCACTACGGTCTCGGTGGTTTTATATATGATAAAAAAAATATGTTTATTTACTTAAACTTTAGCTTTGATTTCTCGGCTTAGAAAACGTTTACTTTTTAAATTATTTCGCAATGAAGTCATCAGGTGCAGG
This sequence comes from Paramuricea clavata, assembly GCA_902702795.2. NCBI lineage: Eukaryota > Metazoa > Cnidaria > Anthozoa > Malacalcyonacea > Plexauridae > Paramuricea > Paramuricea clavata. Next base: position 9,121 of record CACRXK020013881.1, read on the forward strand.
GGCGTAGGAGGCACCTAAAAGTTGGAGGGGCCAGGCTTCGAGGGGCACCTTTCGATTGAAAACGGCACCTAAATTTTTTTTCCGGGAAATTTCGGCAAGGGGGGGAGGTCATCTCAGAAACATTTTCCGGACATACCAAATTTTTTTGCGGACATATCACCATTTTGTCCAGAAAATAACAAAAATTTTCCGGGCGTATTAAAAAAATTTTCCCGAGATATCATATTTTTTCCCGAAAAGTCACAACTTTTTTCCGGACATATCAAATTTTACCCGAAAATAACAGAATTGTTCAGGAAATACCAAATACAAAAACAACTCCAATCATAAATCAAAGGCCATTGAGAAAAGAATGCAATCTAAACGGCATTTTTCACGGAGGTATAGGGCACTTTGCTCCGGGAAAAGGGCGCTTTTGAAAAGTTGGGGGGGGGGCACGTGCCCCCAGTGCCACACACCCCCCCCCCTCCCCTTCCTACGCCACTGATTCAGGTTGGTCTTTTTTGAAGCCATACAAAACACTAGCAGTCCGTGCTTTATTAGACATAAAACATGCATTCGAGCTGCGCTCTTATGTTTTATATCTGCATGATAAAGCATTCCTGCTCGTGTTTTTATTAAAATAGTACATAAACGTGTCTTATATTCGGGGTTTAATCGACGGCCGTATTACCTATACCGGCGTCAAATTGTCAAAACATTCAAGTTTTCCTGATATTTATTATTGTACGTGATGACAAATCTGATTGGTGCACGAAAAATTGAGTTGCAATCAGAAACAGATAGAAATAGTATATATAGTCACATGCATTTCTGCAACACGACAATAAATGTGAGAATACCTTTGTGTGACCGGAGTAGTTCACTATACTTCGCAAAGTAATTACCAAGCCATCTTGTAGGTCATGTAGAATTTTGTTGTCTGTTTACACACTTGCTAACATTCTGTGGTTTATATAGTGTAGCCATGCCCAGTAAATACCGTACCAATGACGCTCAGCTAGCTCGATTCAGCGCACTTTTGTGACTTTCCCTCCCCAAAGACATACTTGGTTCATTTTGTAGTTAGCTAACTCATAACTGGTACAATAATTTAGAAGCCCTGAACCGAACCAGTCAGTTTTTCAGGTGCGAGGACTGGAAATCCGCCTTTAGTCGGCGGTATGAAAAACTAGTTTCATATGACTCTGATGCTGCAGAGTACAATGAAGAATTTCCTGTCTCCAGCAGGAGTTCCAACTCGCATCCTTTGAGCTACGGTCGCTATAGGCAAGGCCTCTCAGCAATTGAGCAATGCAGACAACGGGGATTGGTAAAGAGTTTTATCCAATTTTAGTGGACGAAATATTTTCATGACGGTTTCTTTTGGAGAACGGCTTTTATTTCAAAACCATCGTCAGAGAACACCGCGGAAAAACGTCTGCGCATGCCCTAGAAAAAATGTCGGAGCTTTTAAATGCAAAATTAGGGCCATTTATACGAGCGAAAATAAGCCGCGGCCTAAATAAGCTGCGACTTAGGCCTAAATAAGTCACGTACAACTCGTATAAACAGTCAATTCGCAATTAGCCGCGGCTTATTTAGTCTAGCTTTCAAGCCTGGGCTTATTTTAGCCGCGGCTTATTGCAAATTGACTGTTTATACGAGTCGTTCGCGACTTATTTAAGCCTCAGCTTACTTCGGCCGCGGCTTATTTTTGCTCGTATAAATGGCCCTATTGTAAACAAAAACATGGCTATTTAGCATTTAAGGTAAGTGAAACAAACAACAAAAACACTAGACGGGTATTTTAGACTTTAATAAAAAAATTTCTAACATTTAAAAACTAAAAAGAAACAGATTTAAATTAAAAATTATCGCTTTAGATCGGGAGGCGTGTGAAAGTTTCTTGAAATATTGTCGAATACCGAACTTGAGACACGAAAGTTAAGCAAACTATTAAAGAGTTAAGCATTTGCATACGATTACATTGTAGAGTAAATTATTACCCTTAAATATTATAGTCAACGCAAAAGTTATGCTGACATGCTACGCAAAAAAATTATTGAGAAAAATCTGGATCATATGAACATACGAAAAATATCTTTGTATATATGGTTTAGTTAAAGAACTTTATTTTATACAATCAATTTATCGACAGTCACCTTTTGTTCATTTTCTTGCATAATACTACTTTTTGCACATATACTCATGTAGATTGTAATTATTACTAGTTTTTAGGTTGTCACATTCATTATTCCGCTTGCATTTACAGAGAAAAGGCAAAACATCGAAGTCGCTCCTTGTCGCTTCCATTTTGAGTTTTTGACAACCTTCGGAATACTAGCTTGACGCCACGTTCGCAAGGCAAAATTCAGTATGGTTGACGCATAGGCATACGTTTTCCGTGGTGTTTCCACGGATATATGACAGCTTTTTGTTTCATATTATTCTGACATGCGTCAAGTCCTCACGAAAATATTTCGTGCACTGCGATCAATTGGCATGCATAAGACTCGCTACCAATGCGCGTTGATTCGATACGATCAATTAATGGCTGCGATCAATACAGAAAACAAAGTTTTCATTGTATTCTGCAGTTTCAAAATAATATCAGAACTACAAATACATGCATGCAGAAACCATCTTCCTTGCTACACAACAACAATAATTACGTCCAGCAATTATCGAGTTTAGTGTCTTAATCTATTAATCTATTAATCTTCAGATATACTGTAGTAGTATCATCTACAAAAGTTCGCAGTTCGTATCCTTCCCTACCTACACGACGTCCACTGTTGAAGATTATTTAAACTATTAATATTATTCTAAACATGCACGTTTTATGCAAATGGTGTCCTTGCACGAATGTGTCTCTAAGATGGACGTATTTTCATCTCAACATTCTTCATGACGGTTTTATAATCATTTTTCCAATGGTACCAGAAAATTCGAGATCCTTTCGCAGTCATATTTGACGTTGCGAAATACAGCCCATTCAGATTGGAGTAGCCACATGCTTTGTACCACCAAGCACCTTGGCGTTTGCTTGCGCAGTTGTGGTCAATATTTACGTCATTATCTCTGTCGTTGGTCGTGAACATCATTCCGTTGAGATTACTGAATGAATCACCAGCATTGCCTTAAAATATTCAGAAAAATCCCAAAACTTTTGGAGTTTGAGTGTGCTTATCAGATTCCGATGATGGAATTTTTGGCTTCACTTTTCACTCCCGTGTTATCGGGGGCTTAGGAAGATTGGTAAACGTATGGGGAAAGAGGAAGGGGTAATTGGAAACCTGATGTTTCTAAATCGTCCGAAATGAGATTTTCATTGTCATCTCTAGAGAAGGCTCTGAAAATCCCATTTCAGACGATCCGTGAGTCAAGTGGGATTTTTTTTTATTAGTCGGGTGATAAAAGCAATATTTTTAAAAAATTCAATTATACGCATAAAGTTGAAACATGCACTCATGGAATCTTTGATATATTTGACATAAAAAGTATCATGGTATCAGGAATGAATATAGCGTGATCTTAATCCATGGGGAGTTCGTTTGATGGAAAGAACCATGTATAAAGCTACATTTTTCGCATTTTTTAAAAAAATATTGTTGCTTATAGTATACTGTTGTCAACTTAAACCAAGCAATATTTTACGAGAGAAGCATGTATATATACTGTACTACACACTTTTATAAATTTAGTATGGTTATGTTCTGTCTAACTTTTATTGCCTTGCTATAAGTCAATTGTTATATATATTTACCTGAAAAATTACCAATGTTTAGTTTGTAACTGTCTGACTCAGAAGCCACAGAAAAATTCTTATACTCGGCGAAGGCGTGTGTGCCAGCAAAATCCCACATGTCAATTCTTAAAATACTTTGAGTAGAAGATGTGGTCAAACGATGTATTTTATCCAACCCAAGCCAGAATTCGCCGGTCAAGTTACCAAAACCAACTTTATAGTTTGACCAACCACGATAGAAATCTACACTTCCGTCCTGTCGTCTTTGAAACAATGTCCAACCTCCGCCATCTTGCATATTACACCAGACTTTGAATGTTCCGAAGCCATCAGGATCTATAAGATACACACCATCTTCTCTTTCCCTGGATTCATAAAAACTTGCACAACTCTGTTGTGGAACTGTATAATAGGTATAATAAAAAGGTTAAGGCAATGAGAAAGTATCGAATGTGCCTCAATGGAAAATTTTGACGTTGCGCCATAATGTATTCAACAACAAAGTATACTTGATATTTATATAGTATACTGACAGTATATATGTACCAATTATTCTCGCTGCTTGCTTTCCCGCGCAATACCTCTGAATTAAGATTGGGGCCAAATAATTTTCTGTGGACGGTACAGTGCGGCGAAGCTACCTCCGTTAATGTCGCAGACGAGAGGAGGAAGGGGGTCCCGAAAACATTCTAGTGCCGTTGTCACAGGATTTTCGCCCCCACGAGATTCGC